>JBBYHK010384537.1:0-23536 GCA_038382065.1 Adansonia grandidieri | reverse complement strand
TTTTTAATCGTTTATTGAATAAGATTAAGTTGTTTTAATTTTAGCACTTAACAAATTTAGTATCAATTCTTTATAGGATCGATACTCCACTTTATCACTATATTACTTATTGTGATACGTGCAGTTGCATGATTAATTCCGACAACAATAGTCGTAATCTATAGTAATTGAGCTTCAATATTTTTTTCACACGTAACTTTTATTTACTTACACTTAGATCATTTTGGAGATCATATGCAAATAGAATACAAATACGAGCATAGTTAAAAAATATAAAAATAATATAATAAATATGATATGTATAAAATATTTAAATATAATTAATATGATAATTTTAATACATATATTATATTTAAAATTTTAACATATTCAACAATATGTTTATAATACGCGGGACAAGACCACAAATCAGCACGTTGTCTTCAGCACTAGGGTGCCATCAAGTTGGAAGATTTAAGTTTTTTTTTTTTTTTTTTCCTTTTAAGTCAAAGAAATTTACTAGGTAAACTAATGTTTACAAAACTAACAAACTAGTACAATAAAAATAAAAATTCAACAACTTCACAACAAACTGACAGAAACAATCTTATTCTTAAAAAAGAGATGACACCAGCAAAAGTACTCTTTGCTGCACACAGACTCTCAAATCCATCAAATGTCCGAATAAACATACTCTTATACTAACCCCTCAGGTAGCATAAGCCATTACCAACCAGACCAAGAAACCATTTCACATATCCATCAATATTGCTCATATTAACCTTGTCTTTGTTTGCTGCTTTATCTCCCTCTAGCTCTGTACACTTCAGCAGAATCTTCTTAGTGGCGCTGCAAAATAACCTTGTCTTGCTTTGCTGCTTTAAGACTTGTTTGATCGATCAATTGATGCAACCATTAGATAAGATTAAATAAAATACTTGTATTAGAGACTATGTGATGTGATCTTCTAAAGATGATCATTTGTTCCTCCACTTTTGCTGCTACAGGTTATCCCTCGCTATTATTTCACTGAAAAAAAAAAAAGGAAGGAAGGAAAAGAAAGCTTGGTGAACGTTTTGTTCTAATTTCTTTTTCTGAAGCATGTGCAAAACAAAATTAAATAATGATATTTAAATCCAACCGTAACAATTGAGTGATCTGAGCTGCCTTTACCAAATCGCCATCTTGTCGTGCCCTGAGTATATTAAACATGAGAGCCAGACGAACTCCGGTGAGGGCACTTCGCTGAATCATAAGCTTAGTTTCTTCTTGTAGTACTTCAAACTCCATTTCAATAGCCTTAAGTTTCTGTCGAACTTCTGATTGTGTTTCTTTGATGCTGTTTTGCTCGTTGCTAATCTCTTCCATTTCTTCCTTTAGTTGTCTGCATTTTGCCTTCAGAACATGTTTGGTTCCCTTTTTCTTCCAGCCATCGAAAAATTCGGAAGGAATTGTTAATATGCAATTTTCAAGCAACAGCCATGGAAAAATAAGCAAACTCCTAAAGAATGTAATGATCCTTATATAAAACATTTTCTCATCAGGACTAGAAATTTAATTAGTGTTGGCATGGTTTCCTCTTTTTCGTACTGCTACTATCAGTAAGTTTTTGGAAAGATTGCCTACATGTTTGTAATCTCTTTTAAAATGAATAAACTCGTTTGACTTAGCAATATATAAAATATATATATATAATTTTCAATAAGAAAGCATTTATGTTGTATACCTTGTGCTTAATTTGCAAACTGTAACGCCTCTTCCTATTAAAAATCGTATGAAGATGGCGACGTTTGGAGAAAATGAAAACCCTCGACATTGTTTCGTGTTGTTTGAAGTTAGCGGTAAAAACAACGAAGCAGAGGCATTATTTATATGAAAAATCACAATATATATATATATATGTCTATTCAAGTACAACCATTTATGTTAAAGAAAGGTGCTGGCTAAGTCTAGTCGAGTTTCGCAAGGTTTGCACAGCAAAATCGAGCTAGTCGCGCGATGACCATAAAGCCGTCCTTTTTCCTCAGGCCTATAGTCATTTTATATAGCTTTTTGAGGAATCCTAGTCACCACCACGTAATATATTATCGATATAGCAGCCAACAAAGTTCATTCAAAGGACAAAACAAAAATTGTCATAAGATTCAAAGTTGATCGCTTTACTTAACGTGATGGATATACTTGATGTAATTTTATTTTTATTTTTTATTTAATTAAAATACGGTTAACTTATTCCAGAAAAGAACAAAGGCACATGACCTATGGTTTCCCATAAACAAAAGAAACTATTATATATAGGCTGTTCTTATTTCTTACTTAGGAAGAAAGTGGTGGATCTAAAACAATTGTTATCAATAAATTATTTTTGCAAAACAAACTTTCGGCATCTATAAATATATACATATATATATATTTGATAGTTTTCTAATTGACTTATAAAATTTTAAAAATTTCACTGGCAATATAATTTTAAATTAATAATTGCAAAGATTAAAATTAAGATTGTGATTGAACGCAATTGTGTTTCTCTTTTAGCTTTTTAGTTCAGAACGAATTTACGTCGATTGATTCTTCGATTGTGGTTAAATTTGTAATTGTATTATGAGCTTATGATTTAATATTGAATTTTGTTATAATACTTTAATTTAATATAATATTGTTTTGTATTTTTTTTTCATTTTTAACAGAAATTAATGAAATTAATGACCTTTCAAAAATTTAACGAAATTAATGAGAATTTTGATATTTACATTAATTGATTAAAATATCAAAAAAAAAAATCTCTGAACTATTTGACCTTTTTTTTTTTTTAAGTAGTCTCTATATTTTTATATTATCAAAATAAGCCTTTATCTTTTGATTTGTATTTAAATAAATCCTTATTAATGAAAATTTAATTTATGTTAAAGATTTATTTAAGTATAAATTAAAGGTTGATGTCTTATTTGCATATAAATTAAAAGTTAACAACTTATTTGAGTGCAAATTAAAGGTTAAAGACTTATTTGAATGTAATAAAATATAAAAATTTATTTAAATAAAGTGGTAAATTGAGGATTTTTTTTATTGTTTTAGTTTTATTAATATAATATTTTGTGAAATATTTCACTTCAATTTTTTTTCTTTTAACAAATCATGAAACAAAACATAGAGTGACAAAATCTATTACTTGTTCTAATCTTCATCAATTGAACATTCAAAATAAAAAATAAAAAGTTGCAAGGACATTTTTGTTAGTGGCGGCAATTAGATGGGTTCGAGTCTAATTAGATGTGTCATTTCGGGTTCAGATTTTTTTAGATTTGGACTATTTCAAGTTTGGATTGAGTATTTTTTACATAAAGTTTTAATTTATGGTAGATATAATAATTTCTATGTATTTAAAATTTACTTCTTGAAATAAATTGTCAATTTACTATTATCATTATTTTAAAATAAACTTTTGTTATAATGTGATATTTTATTTATGTTTATATATTTAAAAATTCTTCATTAGTGTAAAAAATTTAAAATTAATTTCTTATATAAAACCAATTTGTTAAATAATTTATTGTAAAAGTATGATATATTATAAATTAATCATATTGATATTGAAAATAATTGATTTGATGAACTCAAATTTCAACATGTAAATACATTATAATTTGTGTAATCCATACATAGAAATGTAATTGTACATACTATTAATTAAATTAAAACGGACAAAATAACTATGTTTGAAGAATAAATAAGAGTACAAGACTATGACTTAAGAGCATATAAGGCAATATGAAAAGAAATAGCAGTAATTGATTATTGCTCAGTTATTTAATAATGATCTAATCTTTAACTTAAAACTAAATTTTTAAAAATTACTTGATATATAGTACATATTTTAATAATTTAACATTTGAATTGCAAATATTAAATAGTAATAACTAAAGAAGATGATATGATTAATTATTTATGGACATGATAATTTTAAATATGATATGATATATGACACGTGAATAAGACATGATATATAAGATAATCTCATACTTGAACTTGATTTAATTATATAAATGGGTTTAATTTCTAAACTGTATTCGTAAAATTTTTTCCTATTAATAAGATTTATCTAATTTATAAGTAATAAATTTAATTTCATTAAAAAATTTGTTAAATAAATTCATTTTGTAATAAATAAAAAATGTCAAGGTTTACGTTAAATTACTTTATTTTCAAATATGTAATTTTTTTATTAATCTTAAAAATTATAAATTTATTTACTAAATATCTAAATTGCTATTGTAAATTTTTTTACTATTAATAAGATTTACCAAATTTATAAGATTTTTGTTAAATAAATTTATTTGATAACAAATAAAAAAGTTAAGGTTTACATTTATTTGTTTTATTTTCAAAGTTTTAATTTTCATTAATAGTAAAAAGTAAATAAATTTATTTGATTAATAAAAAGATTTAAAACTTACATTAAATTTCTTAATTTTTTTTAACTTTTAGTTCTAAAAAATTAATAACATTGAAAGGAATAAACTTTATATTAATTTGATATGAACAAACTTTATATGCTAATATAAATTTTGTTAATGAATGCTTTATTAATTTTATTTATTTGTAAAATTAATTATATGTTTAAAAATTCAAAAAAAAACTAAAATTCATTTGTGATACATGTGAAAATAAATACTACTTTTTTCAAGTAAGCTTATAAAATGATATTTGTAATTATATTTATCCATTAAAATCAATATTTATTAGTACAAAAATAATACAAAATTAATTTGCTATATAAAATCAATTTGTAAAATAATTTATTATAAAACATAATAAATTGATAATTAAATTTTTTATTTTGTAAAAAATTATTTAATTGTAATTTAATTATTCTTATTTTTAATATTAAGTTCGAGTTCAAGTAGATCTCGGGTTCAGGTTCAAGTTCGGGTTTGGGCTTTTTCAAACTAGGTCATTTCGGGTTGAAGTTTTTCAAATACAGATTTTTGACTTTTTAATCAATTTGTATTTAATTCGAGTTCGAACTCAAATATTTTTAATTTAATTTATCACTTTTAATTTTCGTTCCTGCACTTCAGTCACAAGAGTAAGAAAGAAAAAGAATTACTTCAATTAGAACCGTTCGTAGGTCAGTTGAGATCTCAATGACAAATCATTCGTTTGTTATTTGCACTTCTTTTTCCCTTTCGTTTTCTTTCGTTGGGGCGTTTGACAAAGATAATCGAAATATCCCCTTTTTTCTTTTTTCTTTTTTCGAAATTAAAATGAAAGTTGTATTCAATATTAAAATTTGTCAATATACTTTTTATTTAAAATTATGAAATAACTTTGTTTACTTAATATAATAAATAAATTTTATTATTATAAAGTAAACTAATAAATTTATAAAATTGAATATTATATAATTATTAAGTGTGAGTTAATTAAAAATAAAACTATGATTTGATACATTATCAGCTTTATTATTAATTATTAATTATTTATCAATAAAACTATTATTTATTAACCAAACTAATATTTGACATAAAAATTGGTAATTTTTACTTATTTATTGTTAATTTCATAGATGTCAAACAAACTAAAATTTTCATTATAAAAAAAATTAATGAAATATTGTCCCTATGATAATTTTCTCTTTTCCGTACAATTCTCTTCCTGTCCATTCATAATTTCCTGGAAAAAGCCTTGAAGCATTTTGGTATGAGCTTGTCAACCGTTTTGGAAGATTTCTTGATCATGAATCTCTTCACAGATCTCACATCGACAATTTAAATGTGTGAGTGTAGGTTATATGAGATTCCAGACCTCTCAAAAGTATTATAGTTTTGACAAACTCTGACAAAAAAAAAAAAAAAAAAGAAAACCTTTTGGAAGATTTGGAGGTTTTTCAAGATTTCTGAGTTTATGTATGGAATGTTTCGGTTGGACTGCTACTTCAGAGGTGGGGCTTTAAGTGTGTCATTGCTTGTTGCTTGATTTACTGCTCTGCATAGGCTTATCTTGCAGGTGGAGTTCTTTTCGTTTTGTTATTTTTTTTTTAATGACATTAAGTTGTTCACGCGTATCTCTATTAATATAAAACTTTTGATTTAGATCGATATTAAGAATAAATAACATTAACTCAATTTAAAATTTTACCCAAAAAAATCTAAATAAATTATTAAAATAAATATGAAATTAAGGATTTTTTTATCATTTTATTTGAAATAATATTTAAATATCCATTTTTAAGTTTTACTAAAAAAAAAAAAAAACTTTTACGTGAAAAAACTTTCCACTTTGAGAAGAAACCTGTCGATTTTTTATTTATTATTTATTTCAAAATTCACATTAAAAGTAAATCTTTTCACCTATTTTTTCTGTTTGTCAAAATTCTAGTGGTGTTCCATGCACATGGTTTTTTGCTGGTTTTGATTATCATTTGGAGTTTAGATGCTATGTGCTTCTCGAAGGGGTATTTTGTCAGTGTGTTGATTTCACGTAGAATTTGGTTCTCTGTTTTACTTGCTCTTTGCTAGTCTTGTAATTTTCTTTTTTTTGGGATAATTCAAAAGTAATATTATTAAATGGGGTAGAGCACCCAAGCAAAAAGAAAGTACAACTTCGAGATCAAAACTGAAATACAGGCATCCAACATAAAAAATCGAAAGAACAACATTAAAAAACAGAAAGAAGGATAACATGAAACAGAGACCAATGAACACTTGAGCCAGAGAGTGTATCAGCCTTAACAGCCATTCACGAAATCCCAAGAGAAGTTGCCAGCAGACAATGAGATTAGTTACCATGTAAACGCATGTTTTGGGTAAAGAATCAGCCATTCCATTTGCTTCCCTAAAGATTTTGGACCCTTCAATTTTGCCAGTTTAGTTATTTAATAAATTCTTTTGGCTTAGCAAATAATAATAATAATAATAATAATTTCTCCATTACTATTGTTTCAATCTCATCAAATTCGATTTCAGTATCTACCCAAGTAGACCTTGAGTCATTTGATATGCTTCCAAATTGATGGCAACAAAATTATACGAATATGACCAAGTTTTGATTGGATATACTATAAACCCATCAATCTATGCACGAGTGTCATCGCTTGAGCATTTTTTTATCAATCATATAAATATAAACATAATACAAATAATTAGACAGGTTAAATCTAAAACACGAATACTATAAAAGTACAAAACGTGAAATATTAATTATATTAAATATATCATATCATTTTTATTATATATATATATATATATATGTTCTTTTTCATTAATTAAAGACGTGTTCTAATGATATACAAACTTATGGATCTTACTACCTTCACAGTCTGTAAGGGAGTTACAAACTACAATTTACATATAATTTTAGTTTTTTAAAAATAAATATGGACCTCACTTTTAACTTATTAAACAGTGATAAAGGGGTTAAAAAGTTGTCCGTGATTAATATATGCTTGCATTGGAAGGCTCAACTAGTCAAAATTATCATGTCTATTATATGAACCAACTTTCACCCTCACGAATGCATGCATGCATTGGAAGACTCATCTAGTCAAAAGTTTAATGCTGTTTAATTTTTATTTATAATCTTTAAAAATTATATTTAACATTATTTATTTTTTGAAAGACCTCATCACTCATTTATTTTTAAGTCAAAAGTAAAAAAAAAAAAAATCCATACAACCACATAGCTTGATGCATACACGATGGAACATATACTAATTTCTACTATTGTGATTAATAAGGCTGCTATAATGAAATACTATTTGACAATGAAAAATTACTCTGATAAAAGAGTAAATTAAGTTATTTTTGGTATAAGAATCTTGACTTAGCGTTTCGGGTTAACAACTTGTCTTCAACGAATAAAGTACGCTAGAGAAAAATAAATTTCGATATATAGTGAGAGCAATCTAATAGTTTAAGGATGATGTACATCAAATCTATAAATCAATTTTGAAATTCATCCTAATTGTTATAAGGTCAAGGATTTTTGCCAAGCCACTAAAGACTAGATTGTTAAATCTAATAAGGTTTTGGTTGTCACCCTGATAAGGAAGCTTTTAGGAATAAAGTGCAACAATTTCAAAGGATGTGCATGAGTACATTATGGGATTTGAGAGATATTGTTATTCAACTTAAATCTTAGAAATTGAATTTTTTGAGTAAATTTCTTATCACTTTCATATTCAACTTTTTTCCTAGAGTATGACCATGAGAAACACAAATAAAGAAAATGTCTATCAATGAAATTCTCAGTTATATGTATTCAAGAGGAAAAGAGATTAAAGAATGAGAAATTAGATTCAGTTAGCCTAGTGACTCAAGGTAAAAAGTGATAAGTAGGCACATGCATTATAAAGGTGAAAAAGAAAAAATGCCAACAAAGAAAATGACATCAGTCCTTCGTTTTTTTTTTTTTTTAACTCTGACACATAAGGAAAGATTGCTTAAAGTATAAAAAGGACTCCAAAATAAAGCTAAACTCATTTTATATGAATCTTTTTTGGTGATGTTCTTAATAATATATGGTGGTTGGACTTATGTTCAATGAATTATATTTCTATAACTATTTAAGCTTTCATAAAGTCAAGAAACCAAAGAAAAAGTGGAAGGAACATCTATTACAGAAATTACTAAAGACTATCAAGATCATTTTTGAAATCAAGATTTATTTAAAACCTTAAAAGAGTTTTTATCTTTTATTTTAGAAGTTTTCTTAGGTAAAAAGAGTTTTGAATTTAATTTTTTTTTAAATTTTATTGTTGAAATTTCAAAGAAAAATTTTTTATTTGATTTTTCATCATTAACTTGGATCCTGATTGTGAGAATAAGTTTTTAACTATTTATATGATTTTTGGTAGTAAAGAAGTGCTATACATAAAACTCCTTCAGAGTTGTGGTATAAAGATTGTGTCACGTCTCTATATTCCAATTTAGGAGAATTGACAATGATAAAGTTCTTGAAATTCTTGAGTTTGAGATTTAAGTTAGTTGCATTAAGGAAAAAGCAAACTAACAAGTACACTAAAAAGAGCTAAAGAAAGCACTATAATATTTAGAGATCATACACATTCTCTTAAGTTTATGGATTTATGCATTAAAACTGTTTTTAATATCTTTATTAAAGTTCCAACTAAATTGTTTTCTAAAATTTTTTTAGAATTATGGAATAGTTGGAATCCAACTTCAGACATTTACGAACTTTGGTTGTTCAGTTAAAGTGAAAGTTTAAAACGCAAACATAAAGAAACTGGATCCAAGAATAGTTAGCAATTATCGACTATGCAATTAACTTAAAGGGGTACAAGTTTTAAATGCCTCTCATATTCAAATAGAATTGTTGAAGTTAGAAATGCTAAGTTTCTTATGGATCATGAGTCTAGTGGAAGTGACTTTCCTCATAAGGTTAATATTGAGAAATAAATTTATTTTGATTGATCTTTTTTAGAGGACTTGATTGTTTCTAAAATATATATATATAATTAATTGGAGAATAATCAAATCAAAGTACAACATTTACAATAGATTATTAATCTCACTGACTAAAGGTGTACAATATATACAAATGATTACAGAATTAAGAGATCCAGTGGGTAGAAAACTAGCCATTTCTATGACTTGGTTGTATACCTATAAAAGTCTAATTTTGTTATTAGACATAAAGATCATTTCATTTTCACCAGCCATGGAATGTTTTGTAATTCCAAACATGGAGAAGAACTCCATAAACAGAAAACCAAGTTGTTCTATACTTCAAATAACTCATTCTAGACTACAGTTCTATCTCCACAAACCACTCCCTCAATGACAATCACCCCAAATGCTATAGTGTATATTGTACACACAAATTTTGAATAGAAAAATGAAAAAAAAAAATTGCAATCTCTGGATGTTCTTTAAAATAAAGAAATCTTTTGATTCTTTTCTTCAATAAAAACTTCGATCCAAAGGTCTTCAGACTTGATCTTGAATTGATGAGATCCGCTTCAAGGGTCTTGTAGAGTTGATCTTGACAAACAGATTTAGCTCCTTTTTATTGCCGGAACAGGATCGGAGAGCAACTTCTTGAAGAACAAGAGCTGTGTTCTTCTTGTTCTTGAGAGAAAACTTCTTGAGACTTTGAGATGACTTGAATCTTCAAAATCTACTTCTTTTCTTCAGGCTTGTGAATTATGTTGAATGGCTTTGTGGAGACCCCTTTTTATAGTGCCAATGAGCCAAGTAGAAAAGGGTTCTTAAAGAATATAACTACTTTAATAAATTTATCTTGATGAATTATCTCTTAATTAATTTGAATTTAATTAGAGATAAAACTATTTTATTTATTTTTAAATTAATTTTAATTTAATTAGAGATAAAACTCTAAATTAATTTTAATTAAAGATAAATATCTATTTATGATGTCATCAATTGCACATGATGATGCAAACTTTAATTGATAATTCCTTAATTAAAAGAAATTTCAATTTACACATAGTAATTTGTGATTGGTCAAAAATTTTCTCCTTCTACAAATGCCCCTTCAAAACTTGATTACCTACACGAGTTTTTTTTTTTTTTTGTGTGTAACAAGTGAGCAAGTCTTGAAATTTAATTTGAGACCAACATTTATTTGCACCTTTGTATTGGTCTTAAAATATTTGCGAGTTTCAATTTATTCCCACATGATCCTTATATATGATAAGTGAGAAATTTAATTTTGACATGATATATATATATATATATATATATTCTTAATGGCATCCTAGCCATGCATCAAGAGCCATCTCAAATGGTGCTTCCATATTGACCGCATGTCTTAATTTTAATTCCTTGCCCAAATAGATCACCAAAAATCTTCTTGGCATTAATATATAATTCAACTAAGAATTGGTCTTCAAATCCAAGTGTCATTTCATTGGAATCTGTCTCTTCTTGTATCCATCCCAAGACAGATTCTAGTTAGCCTTAATCTAAGGCCTATTCCAAATTCAACTGGGATTTTCAAACCAACTCAATAAGGATTCAACAGTTTTTTTTATTTTTTTAATGCCAATCCTAGTCCAAGTAGAACTAGCTTATTTTCTCTATAAAAGCAACATTTCTCTACCCAATTTTCTTATCAATTCCAAATTAAGATCTCTTTAAAAGTGAGGTAAACATTATTTCTACCTCTTAGTCTCGGTTCTTTTTTTTTTCTTGTAATCTAGGCATAGAAGTCCCATGCATCACGCTTCACTTGTCATCATCTATGTATGAATCTTGACACTTTGCATTTTTTTTATTTGCCACCACAAACATCATGTTTATCTCATGTATTAATAATTGTTATTAGTTTTAATTTTCTTTTGTCAGCTTGGAGATTTAATTATATATCAAGGTAACACTTTCAATTCTATCCTAAGCTTTATATCCAACATCATATTTGTCTCACGAACATAATGTCTTTCTTGTAGGACCACCATGGTATACTTCAAAGATCATCAAGAGTATCTCATTATTTTCTCTAAGGAAGATAAAGATATTGAAAAAAAGGATTTACATCTCTTCATCGACATCTCATATCTGGTAAATATAAATCAACTTGAACTTTATTTATTTATTTATTATCTTTTCAAGATTTATAAAGGTAAGATGTCCACAATAATCTTTATTCAATACCATAAATCCGATCAAGTTTGAAACGTTTGAGTTCGATCTTTATGTTAAGACCATAAATTCGATCAAGTTTGACATTCCTCGGAACAAGGAAGACTACCGGTGTATATGATGCTATTAACATCATTATACCTTCATGATCAAGATAAAGACAACGGCTAGTATATATGATGTTTATGCATCATTATACATTTACGATCAAGAAAAGGATGACATCCTCGTGCTTGGTGAAATTTGGCGTCCAACTACTGATACTCTTCAACTTGTCATCGGGGGAGCTTTCATTATAGAACTTTGACGAGGTAAGAATTTTGAATATGATGAGAAAGAAAGGTTGTCCAAGATATTGTAGTATCAAGATAATGAAAGAGTATGCATAGAAGATGATGACCAAAGAAGACTGATCCAAGATATTGATGACCAAAGAAGATTCATCCAAGATATTGATGACCAAAAAGGATTGATCCAAGATATTGATGACCAAAGAAGATCCATCGAAAATATTGATGACCAAAGAAGTCTAATCCAAGATATTGATGACCAAAGAAGATTGTTCCGAGATATTGATGACCAAGGAAGACTGATCCAAGATATTGATGACTAAAGAAGATCCGTCTAAGATCTTAGCATCAAGATAGAGGAAGATAGAGTATACACCAAGCTTGATGAATAAAGAAGTTGATGATTAAGAAAGATTCATCCAAGATGTTGATGATCAAGGAGAAGTCATCCAAGATTTCATATCAAGATGGTAAAAAATGGAAAATACATCAGACTTCATGATCAAGGCATATTCATCCAAGTTGTGGCATCAAGATGATGAAGGATAGAGCATAGACCAAACTCGATGATCAAGGTAGATACATCCATGATGCTAATATCAAGATGGTGAAAGATAGAAGATGCACTAATCTCGATGATCAAGGAAGATTCGACATCAAGATGGTGAAAGATGGAGAATGTACCAATCTCGATAATTAATGATGATTCAACATCAAGAGGTACAAGATATTAAACCTGATAGCCTAAAAATAATTGTTCAAGACGTCAGCATCAGTAAGGTGGTAGAAGATACTGCACTTGGTAGCCAAAGAAGAGTCAACCAAGATGTCAACGTGGTTAGCATCACTAAGGTGGAGGATCGACTTTGAAAAACTCTAAACATTTAAGCTTTACCTTAAAACTTGAATATCGTTTCAGCATGAGGTTGCCGTGAATATCAACACCTTGCAATTAGGCTTCAAGATTTGAGAGAAGATGCTCAAAGATTGATATAAGGATTCAAACATCATCATTATGCTTTTAAATAGACAAAAGAAATATTTAAGCCAACTTTACTTCTTTTTTTTTTGCTTTTGTTTTTGTTTTTGTTGTTGCTCACAGTAATATCCATGTATATGCATTCACATTACCATGAAAGGCACTTGGCAGTGGGACTTCATAATTGGTTCTTCAAACTTTTATTCTTTTGTAGAGTCATCATATTATATTTAAAAAACTGCCAAGATTATCTTGTCATTCTTTTCAAGGAAGACAAAAACATTAAAATGGATCACTTTTCTTTGCCAACGAACCATATTCGGTATGTATAAACCAACTCGAATATTTTTTTTTGTTAACTGAACTTGGCATTGAAACCAAGCTGTCTATGTACCTTTAAAGGATCAAGTCATAACGTAGTTCATATATATATATATTTTTTATTTACTTTTTTATGCTCTAACTTTTGCCTAAGTTGTCCCATAAGGGATTTTCAACTTAGCGAGCATTTTTTTTTTTGAATGTGCAGTTTAAGCTCGTGCTTAGGAGCAACATTTTTTTAAAGAACAATTTATGCTCGTGCTTAGGAGCATCATGTTTTAAGCATAGTACTACTTCAAAAACTTGCCATTGATCGGTCCAACATTAACACCATCTTGATCAACAATCTTGTATGCAACATTGGTATAGGCTTCTCGAACAACATATGGTCCATCCCATTTTGAAAGGAACTTGTTACCCATGCGATGTATGGTATTTATGGGTCATCTCACAGCAAGGACTAAGTCTTCAACTTGAAATGATCGTGGCTTAACTTTATTATTAAAAACTTTGGGCAATCGAGCTTGATAGCATTCTAAGCATTGTTATGCTTCCAATCTTTTCTCATCTAAGGCTTCTAATTCCTCCAAGCGTAGACGCACATTGTCTTCATCAACAATACCTTCTTGAATTGTAATCCTTAATGATGGAATTTATCACTCAAGTGGTAGAAAAGCTTCTACACCATAAACAAGCGAATATGGAGTAGCTTGCATTGGTGTGTGATATATAGTATGATAAGCCCATAAAGCTTCTCACATCCTTTCAAGCCAATCTTTCTTTGAACGATTAACAACTTTCTTGAGAAGATTGCATAAAGTCTTGTTAAAAGCTTCTGCCAATCCATTTGCTAGAGCATGGTACATTGAAGAGTGATATTGTTTGAAGTCAAACTGTGCACATAATTTGTTCATGTCAAAATACTTCCCATTCTTGGTCATGATGTATCATGGTATGCCATACCGATAAATGATATTGGTGTGAATGAAAGTTGCAATAGTTTTTTTCTTTACTTCTTTGTAAAGTGCCGCTTCTGCCCATTTTGAAAAGTAATATGTTGCTGAAGTATATACATATGCCCTATCAAACTCTTAGGTAATGGCCCTACTAAGTCAAGTCCTCAACCATCAAATGGCCAAGATGTGACTGTTGTATGCAATGGCTTAGGAGGTTAATGGATAAAGTAGCATGAAATTGACAAACTTGACACTTCTTGGCGTAGTACATGCTGTCTTTTACCATTGTAGGCCAATAGTATCCCATCCTTTTGATTTGAAAATACAACCTACCTCCAGATTGATGTGCACCACAAACTCCGTAATAAGCTTCTTGTAGAGCTTTGGATGCTTTATCTTCTCCCAAACATCGAAGAAAGACTTCATCAAAAGAACGATGATAAAGTGTACCCTTGAAGTAAATAAATCGAGGAGCTCGACGTTTCACTTCTGTTTTATGCTTTGGATCACTAGGTAATTTACCATACTCTAGATTATCAATCAACGGTTGCCTTCAATCTTTTTTCTCAATTTCACAAACTGAAACAACATTGGATTTGATATTTTCTTTTTCAGAGATAGTAATTGATGGCAAGACCCATCGTTTACACAAAAGAACCTTTACTTCGGCACTTGGTAATATAAGAGATGATGCCAAACTAGTGACAGAATCAATTTTCTATTTTTTTCTTAGCACGTGTTCTAAGTTTACTTTATCAAACCATCCTAAGAGTTTCTTCACGTAGTTGACATATGGTAAAAGCTCCAGTTTCTTCACTTCATAAAGTGAAAGAAGTTGGTTAATGACCAATTTAGAATCTCCATACACTTGAAGTTGGGTGACTTTCATATCAATTGTCATCTCCAATCCAATGATCAGAGCTTGGTATTCTGCTACATTGTTGGAACAATTTTCAATAAGAGTGAATGCGTAAGGCAATACATTACCTTTTGGCGTGACGAAGACAATACCTGCTCTAGCTCCATCTTGCTGTGCAACTCCATCAAAGAACAACTTCCATGGCCTAGAAATTAGCCAATGCTTGTCCCTTAATAGCCTTTTGTGGAACATAAGTGATATCAAACTCTTGTAGCAAGAGAGCCCATTTCGCCAATCTTTCATTAAGTATAGCCTTGGACATAAGATACTTAAAAGGATCTGCTCGGGATATCAAATGGATAGTATGAGCTTACAAATAATACCTTAACTTTTAACAGCGAACATTAATGTCAGACAAGTCTTTTCAATAGGAGAATAATTTAACTCAACACCATTAAGAGTTCTATTGAGATAGTAGAGTGTATTTTCCTTTTCTTTGTTATTTTCTTGTGTTAACAATGCTTCTAAAGAACGTTCCTGTGCAACAATATAAAGGATCAAAGCTTTTCCTCGAATAGGTGCTTTTAAAACATGCGGCAGCAACAAATAGGCCTTAATGCTTTTAAAAGCATCACTACAAGCTTTATCCCAAATAAAAGGAACATCTTTCTTCATCAGACGATTGAATGGTTGACATCGACCTGCCAAGTTTGATATAAAGCGTCGAATATATGCTAATCTTCTTTGCAAACTTTTGAGCTCATGGAGATTACGTGGTTCTGGCATTTTCATGATCGCATCTATCTTTGATTGATCAATCTCAATTTCACGATGTCTCACAATGAACCCTAGAAACTTGCCCGATGATACGCCAAAAGCATACTTTAGTGGGTTCATCTTTAATTGGTACCTACGTAATCTTTCGAATACTTGACAGAGATCAATGAGATGATCTGCCTTTTTCTTCGACTTCACAACCAAGTCATCCACATAGTACTCGACATTTTTGTGAAGCATATCATCAAAGATCTTTTGCATTGCTCTTTGATATGTAGCACCAGCATTCTTTAATCCAAAATGCATAACTTTATAACAATATATCCCTTTTAGAGTGCAAAAAGCAGTAAGTTCTTCATCCTTTGGAGCCATGAGAATCTGATTATAACCAAATGACCCGTCCATGAAAGACAAAGCCTCATGACCAGTTGTAGCATCCACCATTATCTTAGTTAGAGAAAGAGGGAAATCATCTTTCAAACAAGCATTGTTTAAATCCTGAAAGTCCACAGAAATTCAAAGTTAGCCATTCTTCTTTCTCACTAGGACAATGTTTGATATCCAAGTAGGATACTTAACTTCTCTAATAAAGCTGACTTTAATAAGCTTATTGACTCCAGCTTCAATTGGAGGAATCAAGTCAGGATGAAAATATCGTTGAGCTTGTTTGATAGGTCTGACAGTCTTTTTGACACCTAGATTATGCACAGCTATTTTTGGATCAAGTCCTAGCATTTCCTTATAGGTCCAAGCAAAGATATCTCTGTACTCAATCAAAAGATCAAGATAAGCTTTTTCTTCTTCTGAAGACAAACAAGCACTGACAAAAATCAGACGTGGATATTTACAAGTACCGATGTTAACCTCTTTTAGTTCATCAATGGTAGCCTGATTTCCTTCTTCAAATGATGAAGGGGTTTTTGAGCATCTTCTTGTGGTTTTTCATCAGCGTCCCTTGTAAATACATAATACGAAGTAACTATTTTAATTTCTTTAAACTTTTTTTCCTCTGAAGATACATCCTGCTTGGTTATCACCATTGTATGCTTTTTAGCCTTCAAAACTTTACCAGCAGTTACTTTTCACTTGCTTTTCCTTTCTATTTGAGAAGGAATTTTGCTTTCAAAATCCCTCGCTTCATTAAAGGTTGAGATTTTTCTATTTCGACTTTGGTTGTCTTTTTTGGAGTTCAAATTTCCTAGCCTTGTATGAACGGGTATCGACTTACTTGTAAAAACTTCATCGACTTTTGGCCCTATCTGTTCGAACATTGACCTTCAAGGTCATTAAATGCTCAAACAGTCAAACACTGAGACCAACGTTGAACATGTTCCCAAACGACTAAACACTGAAGGTCTCGGTGGCTCTATTGAATCTTTTTGCTCCTCAAAAATTTCCTTCGCATTTATATAACTTGAAGTTTCTTTACGAATCTTCAATTTTAACAGAGAAAATCCAAGTCCTTATTTAAATGTTTTGACATGATCAGTCTTTTCTTCCCAGACTTAAGAAACCTTGATTGGACTTCGTGACTTTGCATTGCTAGGTTCTTCTATCAACTTAACAACATCTTCGTACTTATATCCAGTTTTGACAAGCAGTTTATAGGTATTAGGGTCAAAATCTCTAGCTCGATAGGAAGAAAGATCTTGATGTTCGAAGAGTGATTGTTTAACTAGCCTGACATATCCTTTCAAAAGAGGTTTAAGAATTGCTGATTCTTCTAAGTTAGTGAGGGGCAGAGTCAAATTCTTTAAACCTTGACTGATTTTATCTTCGTTGGTGGAAAGAGTGAAATTTTTTTCCTTTTGTTTCGATTTTTTCATAGGAGCAGTCATTACTTCTTTAATGAAAGTGCACTCCACATAAAACTTAGCATTTGCAAAATGAGCCTCAGTCGAGGTAAATGGTTTAACATTAGCAACAATTGTCTTGACTTGACCATTTCTGTAGTACTTGAAGTATTGATAAAGAGTGGAGGAAACCACACCATTTTGACGTATCCACGGTCATCCTAGTAACATATTGTATATTGTTTTGGCATCAATCACATGAAAGAGTGGATGAGACTCCAAATCTCCAATGAAAAGTTGAAGTCTAAGCTTTCTTAGAGCTCTTTATCCCCCTTGGTTGAATCCTTGAATCAATAGATGACTTTGCATCATTTCATCTAAAAGAACTCCTAATTCCTTCATTGTTTTTAAAGGGAGTATATTGACTGCGAAACCATCATCCACCAAAATTCTGTTGATCTTTTGTTCACAAGTAAATCCCATGACAAACAATGGTCGATTATGAGGAGTGGATCCTAGCAGTAGATCTTCATCAGTGAAGCTAATGCTGGAGCTGCAAGAATGATCTCTAGCTCCAATTGCAACTATATCTATATTGTCTTCATCTTTGAATTCTTTATCACTATCAATATTGTAACAAGTCATAGGGAGCAAATCTTCATTTCTGAATTGGATTGGCATGTATTCATTTAAAGTGACCGATCTTCGTTACCTTCTCCAAGTCAATTTTTTATGCTTAGATGAACATGTTTTTATCAGGGGCATTTTGGGCTTTAGAGCTTTACATTGCCATCCGATCATCTTAGCACTTATGGGGACCTTCACAGGCTTTGAAAGATTTTGCTTTCGATTTTTTCGATGTGTGACTAATGTCTAGCCATCATCATCCGTATTTGTTTCCTACAACAGATGGTTACCCCCATTCGCTTGGAGATCCACCATTTTACTTATGTTTGAAGGGAGTCTGATGGGATCAAAAGAGCCAAACTTTATGGTTTTATTTCAGAAATAAGGCACCATAGTGATTGAGGTCATGTTCATCGACACTATTTCTTCTTCAAATTCAATCTTTCCTTCTTCATAAAGTGCCATGATTTTGTCGTTCAAGATGAAACATTTTTCCACGGTTTGGCTAACTAATCAATGATATTTGCAATAGTTAGGATCATTAACTTTATTAGCTTCTTCAAGCCATTTCAGCTCTGGCAATTGAATTAGCTTAGTCTTCAAAAGTTCTTCTAATATACTAGCAATATCAGAATCAGGGAACGGGTAGTTCTTTTCTTGCCTTTCTTTCAAGGTAACTTTAGCTTTACCTTTGTTTTCGATAGGCGTAGATTTTACTTCTTGAGCTTGTTTTGACTTAGGAGAGATCTTAAGAGGCTTGGTATCCACAGCCATGAATTGTTTGCTTTCTCCTTTATTAGCAAAGGTTTTGCCCTATTTTCGAGTGTCTTGCTTTTCCTTGCTATTTTTCGGCTCTTGCACAAGAGGCTCTTGATTTCCAGAAGATGACATAGTTAACTCCATATCATGAACATGAGTAGCTAACTCTTCAAAGGTCTTAGGTTTGATGCCTTAAAGAATGTAACTTAAGCCCCAATTCATGCCTTGTATAGACATGTCAAGTGCAGAAGACTCAAACAATCTTTTTTTATAGTTAAGGCTTAAATTCCTCCACCTATGGATGTAATCAATCACTGGTTCATCCTTCCATTGGCATGAGCTTATGAGTTCGATCATGCTGATGATGTGACGAGTGCTGTAAAATCGATTGAGAAATTCTCGCTCAAGTTATTCCTAGCTATCAATTGTTCTAGGCTCGAGATTGGTATACCAATCAAAAGCATTACCCTTCAAGGATCGAACAAATTGTTTTACCTTAAGATATTCATAGGTTCCAGCATTATTACAAGTCTCCACGAAATGCACAACATGTTGGCATGGATTTCCTTTTCCATCGAACTGCTAAAACTTTGGAGGTTGGTAATTTTTAGGCATCCTTAAATGATCAATCCTTGAAGAATATGGCTTTGCATATGTGTATGAAGGTTGAGTGACGCTGTCAACTTGATCCTTGATGGCTTCTTTGATAAGATCTTTGAGTTAACTTGTTGTGACCACTTCACTAATCTTTTGCTCTGACTCCATAGCATCTTCAGTGTTGGATTTCTTAACATCATTTTTAGGATTTGATTGACTGTTTTCACCTAAGGCCATTGATTTTTTTCCAGTGAAAGTAGCCATCCTATCCATCAAGAAGGCAATCTGTTCATCTTTTTCTCTAATACTTGCTATGAGAGTTTCAATAGATTTTTCCAAAATTGCAACTTGCTCTTCAAGTGATGTGGTGCCAGTTGTCATGACATTCATTACTCGAAAGCTTGATTTTGGAGGAGATTGTGGTTTAGAGCTATTGCTTGAATAGATATCTTGCTCTTTGGATGCTTTTTGGTGAGTTGGACTTGATCCAGAATCAAGTTGTTTAATAGGAACTTCTTCTGAGTCTTGACATGAAGAAGTCTCAAAAAGTGGATTTTGGTTTAACACTGGAGAAGTTTAATCATAAAGCTCAGAAAGAGATTTGGTCTTTACCCTAATGCCGTAGGGATGAGTAATGACATCAATGCTGGCTGATGAAGCGGGGTAGACTGCAGGATCAGCACGAGCAGGTTTAAGAGTTGGTTTGTTGACAAGGTTCTTATTGGGAGCCATTGCAACTTGATAACTTAAATTTTGAAAAAAAGAGATGAAAGACAGAGATCGTCCCACCAGGCATGCCAAAAATTTGTACACACAAATTTCGTATCAAAAAATGACAAAGAAAATTTAGAGACAAATAAATCAACTTGATTTATCAGACTTGAACTGCAATCTTTGGATGTTCTTTAAAATAAAGAAATCCTTTGATTCTTTTCTTCAATAAAAACTTCGATCGAAGGGTCTTTAGACTTGATCTTGAATTGATAAGGTCCGCTTCAAAGGTCTTGTAGACTTGATCTTGACAAACAGAATTTAGCTCCTTTCTGTTGCTGGAACAGGATCGGAAAGTAGCTTCTTGAAGCACGAGAGCCGTGTTCTTCTTGTTCTTGAGAGAAAACTTCTTAAGACTTTGAGAGGATTTGAATCTTCAAAATCTACTTCTTCTCTTTAGGCTTGTGAATTGTGTTGAATGGCTTTGTAGAGACCCCTTTTTATAATACCAATGAGCCAAGTAGAAAAGAGTTCTTAAAAAATATAACTTCTTTAATAAATTTATCTTGATGAATTATCTCTTAATTAATTTAATTTAATTAGAGATAAAATTATTTTATTTATTTTTAAATTAATTTTAATTTAATTAGAGATAAAACTCTAAATTAATTTTAATTAAAGATAAATATCTATTTATGATGTCATCATTGCACATGATGATGTAGACTTTAATTAATAATTCCTTAATTAAAAAAATTTCAATTTACATGTGGTATTTTGTGATTGGTCAAAAATTTTCTCCTTCTACGTATATTTCATCTCCTCATCTTCAAATTCAACGAGAAATTGTCTCCCAGATATTTTCTTAATATTCATATCATCATCCCCTTCCATTCTAAAATTTTCTCTCAATCTACCAACTACGTAAAAGCCTCTTGCTGTTCCAATTAAACATCTTTCCAACTATGAATGGCTTCATCATCGACATTCCCACAACCTGTTTTCGTCTCCATCTATTCTGCCTCCGACTTATTGTTCGATCTATCGCCTTTTGATGATGGTCCTTTATCCTGTACGACTTCCACATTTCCTGATATTAACTTTTCCATCTCTTCACTTTGACATAGGACTTGCTTATATGATTTTTTTTTTTTTGTTTACACGTTGCCTCCATATCATTACTTCCGCTTAAATTCCCAGTATTTTTTAGCACTACTTCTGCATCTTGCTTTCCATCAGAGGAATTGATTTTTCTCCGGAAAGAAGATCTACTATTGAATCTTGCTATGTTCACCCCCAACCATACTCTATTAAGCCTTTTCGATGCTACTGATGCTTCCTCCACATTTGGAAATCTAACGAAACCGAATTTCCTTCCTCTCTTATTTTCTTTGGGATAAACGCATCAACCACTCTCTCATGACGCTGAAATATTCGTCATAACCACCACCAATGTACTGAACAAGGGAGATTGTTCACAAACACTGTTTATATCGCGATTCACGCGTTTAAGCACTTGCCACACGCCCCCTACATATTTTACTCGATTATTGGGTCATACTCGAATCATAACCCCCTATTATTGGGTCATACTCAATTTTTTTTTTCGGACCGATTAAGTTGAATATATTACAAAAAATATTACTTAATATGAAAATCTTAGTAAGTGGCCCGGAAACGTTAACAAAATTCATTAAAAAAAATTGAAAAACTTGCATGCTCCTGAATACGCCATAATTCGTTTCTAATTTATTGCCATACAAATTCCAATTAAAAAAGGATACAATTTCGTAATATATGGATAGTGGATCAAAACAATACAAAAAAAATAATAATAAAAGAAGCTCTGAAAATCATGAATGATATGGAATGATAAATATTTTCTTGATCCCCAAACTATACTCCTTTATCCAAGTTTCAAATTTTTAAGCATTTCAGTTCCTGTGGATAATGGCAATGGCATGTCAGATAGATCTGTTGTTACACAAATTAAAGACTGCATTCGCCGGTCCTTTATCTCTTGCTGCTATTATTACACTGCAAGAAAAGAAAAAAAAAATTGTTCATTGTTTGCTGCCTCTCAGTTTTCTTAATTAAGGATTTATGAATTAAAATTTTATATGAATTGACGAATGAACTCAAACCGTAGCTGCTGAGTGAGGTGAGCGGCCTTAGCCAAATCCCCATGTTCTCGAGCCTTGAGGATATTAAGCATCAGACCAAGGCGAAGATGTGTGGACACACTCTGCCGCATTACGAGCGTCATTTCCTGTTTGAGTTCTTCACATTCCGTTTCAATTGCCTTCAACTTTTCTCTAACTTCAGACTGTCCTTCTTTGATGCTTATTTGCTCCCTTCTAATCGTTCCCATTTCAGCTTTCAACACCCTAAATCTGACCTTCATATTCTTCAACGCAATCATTCTCTACCAATAATAGGGAAATAAGGGAAAAATCCTATTATGTATATATATAACCCAGCTAGGAATGAAAAGTTATCAATTTACCATAGAAGCATATGAGGATCTAATAAATCAAATTTACCTTTTGCTTTTGCTTTCTTTGTGAATCGAAACGTTTCTTTCTTAGCACCCTGAGCCTGGCGCCAACAATATGACGTAGGAACAACTTTGTCATTCTTCTTCCTTCGAAGTTATATTAGCACTTGTATTATTAGCAGATCGTCGCAATTGAGATTGCCTTAGGCAATCAGCTTTTGAGCTCATATATATATATATATATATATATATAGCTAAAAATTACTTTTTTATATATATATTTTGATTATCGCCCGATGACGTTCAATTTTTGAAAGTTTCAGCACGCTATCGTCGGAGACCGTGAGACCAATAGTATTTAGCTTTTTCTTCAAGGTTGTTGACCAAACGCAAATTCTCATGACACATTTCTTCTTAACGTGGATCACTAAGAACGCGAAACATGTTGACGTTAGTGCGACATATAAAAAGTGAATGCAAGCTTGAATTCATACGAGAACAATAAGCGGATGGATTTCAAACAAATTCAAAAACTTGGGCAAGAAAGTTGAATTTTTTTAACCATTAAGCAATATGAAATGAAACGTCATGAAAAAAGTTGAGAGATTATTTATACAATTTACTCAATAGTGATTGCTTCGAAATTTGAACTGTGTGTATTGCGAGAGCAATTCAGTCTTTCTCGACGATAACCAAAATAAATAATTAAGAAGAACATACTTTTTTTATAGTTCTTGTGGGAGGGAATATATATCCATATAAATATCTAC
>JBBYHK010383661.1:0-23584 GCA_038382065.1 Adansonia grandidieri | reverse complement strand
TAAAATTGGAAAGTCAATACTTATTAAGAAAAATCTGAAATCTGAAATCCTAAACTATAAGCCCATGAATACATACAAATTGGACTCCATTCATCTTAGACATGTGAATTGGGCTCCAAGCTTTATTCTTTATCTTTTTCACCCTCAACACAATGTAGAAAAGTGATCAATCTTGGCAATGCATCTGATTCATCTTGAATAGTCTCTTTTGCTTACATTTCCATGATTAGTCCTTGCAAAGCTTGCTCCATGCATTCAGTCTTTCCCTTAGTCATTAGACCTCCAATTCCTTACAAAGGATCATAAGAATGGTTGGAAATAGGTGTTTGTGTGAGTTGATCTCCGTTAAAGGAAGAAATAAAGAATCAGAGGAAAAAATAGAGCTAAGAATAGAAAAAGAAGAAGAAGGAATATTTTAAAGTAGTTTGTTCATTTATGTTCATTTAGTCTCTTACAACAGCCAATATATTAACCATCAATGTAATTATTATAAACCATAACAGATTTAACCATTATAAACCGTATTAAACTAATAAACTAGAACACAACACTTCATAAATCTCACAAAGGTGGGCATGTATTAATACCCTCTATTGAAAATATACTTGTCCTAAGGATGAAATAGAAGCTTTTAAAATTCAAAATAGTAGCCAAAGTTGGTTGATAACTAATAACAGATGTAATATGATCAAGCAAGCCAGGGACTTCTGAGTTAACTTGAGTAAAATAAGAAATATTCAAACTAGTAAGAACAACATCAGCATAAGCACTAGGAAGCTTGTTCATTTGACCATAGACAAGAGTATGCTTATTGTTAGCCTGTTTATCACCTATCTTAATGACAACACTCTCAATCAATTTACCATACAAGTCATTACCCTTTCCTATATGTTCATGCCACTAGCATAACTCAACATTTCAACACTATTACTCACTCTTCCCATTACCAAAAGTCTAAAGCCATAAGGGTCATAGACCACAACCAACTTATTCTCAATAACTTGAGACCTTAACTTTGTAACAAAAGGGGCTAAGTTTACCTTACCAATTTTCTTCTAAATTTCCTAAAAAATTTACACCACTCCAAAGTTTTGCCTACCAAGTGCATCATTAGCTTGTACTTGTCTTCTTTTTCAATTTTAGTTGTCTTGTAGAACATCACTTTTATCAGTAGGTGGCCCCCTAGCAAATTTCTTGCTATGACGGTGGTTGTTCGATCATACCAAGAGTTGGCTACTTCAGTATCCTAACTCTTTTCAGCTGTGTTGACCTCTTTTGTTCTTTTTGATATTTCATCGAATATCTGATTCATCAGGTTTATTTTAGTGTGGATACTTTCAAAATCAATTTATGCTTATGTTTTAAACCCTTTCAGTGATCTCTCCAACTTGGACTCCAATCTTGCAAGGTGTTCTTATAGAGAATGTTAAACTTATCTGATAGCACCAACATACCCTTTCGTCGAAGCCAAGATTGACAGCTCTAATACCATTGTTATGGACCACAATTTAAAGATAAGAATTAGAGGAAAAAAATAAAGAATGAAAGATAATAGAGATAAGAACAGAAAAAAAAGTAGAAAGAATATTTTTAAGTAGTTTTTTCATTCATGCTCATTTAGTCTTTTACAACAGCCAATAGATTAACTAGCAATGTAACTACTATAAACCATAATAGACTTAACCACTATAAACTATAATAAATTAATATACTAAAACACAACACTTCATAAATCTCATGAAGGTGGGCATGTATCAAATTGCTTTTCACCTCCTCCTTCAATTATAAAAAGACAGAAGGTGTTGCAATTAAGGTATGTTTTTTTTTTATTTTTCTTTTTAAGATTGCAAAATTAAATCTTAATTTTAATGGTCAGTTGTTTGATATTGATTGTTGTATGGTATTTTGTTTGGAATTTAATATTATGAATCTAACCTAAATATAGTGGTAGAAAAATAAGTTTTGGGATTGAGTTATTGAATTGACATTGCATGAAATGTTTATTCTTTATTTTTCCCAAATATAGATTTAGGTAGTTGCAAATATCAGCTTCATGTGGCTTCTTATCTGTGTTATATTATAGGCTATATTTAGCCCTCAAGAACCAATAAAATTTGATAAGAACTCAACATGAAATTCCAAATATAGCGCATAAGAATAGAATGTCATTTTTCCAAGCATAGAGTCAAAGGATAAAAATTTCAGCCCATTTGTCATTAGAAATTTCAATGATAACATGTTGATAAAAATTTGGTAATTCTTCTATATTAGTCTTGTTTGTGTATTATTCCAATAGTCATATGTTATGTTTGCATATTTTAAGGTTCATATGCATCATCACATTAAAGAAAAAAAGAGATGTACATATAGTGTACTTAAACATACATATGACTCTTAGAGTAAAAATATGAAAAAGAACATGAAATCCAGGTAGATTTCTTTTTCCAAAATTATAGCAAAGGTATATTAATTCTAAACGTAAAGTACAAACACCCAATTTTGTTTAGGCCTTTATGCAAGCATTCGAAGGCATCTTCAAGGCCATTTGCTTAAGCATATATCCAATATCTATCATCTCGAGCTATGATATGGTGGTTAAGAGCCAAAAATAAGTGAAACTTGCAATATTTATTACATATATCGATACCAAACCCTAGGGTATCGATACATTGGCTTCAATGTCATAAATATTCAAATTCAAGGGTATATATCGATACATTTTGCTCATGTATTAATATTTTATTAATATATTAATATGTTTCATTAATGTATCGATACAAGGCCCTGGCAATAGCTAAAATTGATTTTTAAACCAAAATGTCTTGATACATAGGCCAACGTATCAATATATTTTGATGATGTATTGATACATTTGGCTTAAATGTATCAATATGTATCAATACATCCATAAACATATCAATGCGTTTAGGTATTTTTGGTTAATTCATAGTGTTTTGCTCCAAATTTACTAATAATCTTGGTCATGGATTTTTCATATTATTGGCTCCAAAAACCATGTAATTAAAGGCTAGACTGTGGAAAATAATTTTAAATGAAATATGGTCCATTTACCAATTTAATTTATTTATTTGGGCCATATTTTAATTAAATGATGTTGGGTCAATTTACACTTAAAAATTTTAAAAGGCCTACTTAGCTAAAGATAGTAGGAATTGGTGGCAATTTCATGAGATAATTAGGTTGAGGCTAGGGCATTTGTGCCCACTAAAAATGGCATTTTTATAATTAAATTGAATTTTCAATTGGTTAAGCCATAGAAATACAGCAACCAAAGGGGCTTGGCCAATCAAAATTGGTAAGCACCTCCCCAAGGCATTGTTATCTTAGTGATATATGAAATTAAAGTTAAAATTCCCCTTTAAATTAGCCCCAAGCAATCGACCATACCTTTGCATATAAATGCTAAATTTTCATTTTGGCCAAATAACATACGGCATTTTGGAGTAACTAAAAAAAAAAAAACCAAAAAAGAAACAAAGGAATAAAGCAAAGGAAAAAAGGTAAAAAAGGGAAGGCAACAACATAAAGGCTTTCATCCTTGGAGAAACAAGATCAAGATGGTAGCATAAAAGTAATCAATAAGCAGGCCATGTAGAGAAGCAAAAATAGCTTGGCTTTTTGGGTACATTCTTCATGTTATTCTAATAATGTGAATATAAATGTCCATTTTTCTTTGATATTTGGCATGTTAATTTTTGTTTCTTGCATGAGTATTTTATAAAGCATGAGATGATGTGTTTCATGTCATATAAATATGTTTAACTTTGCATATATTTTAAATATTCTTGATAATCTAGCTATCTAACATTTTTCGTTCATGATCCAATGCCTTGATGTCATGCTTGATTTTCATGTCACGCTTATGCCATGTCCTATGCTTACCTTGTCCTTTATAGTTTATTCATGACATTTTCTATGTTATGTTGGGGATATGTTTGATAAAATGCCATTATATGTATGCTTACCATGCTTTGATGCTTAGATGTCATGTCCATGCATTTAGTTCATGAGATGTTTGATGATATACTTTTTTTGAATGAGTGCAAATCTGATTTTATAAAATGCCCTAAGGTAGACTATGGTTAATCCAAATCAAGGTATTAATCATGGCTCATGATTTTAATTATATGATGGTATCAAACTTGGCATAAATCATGCTTTTTTTTGTTGGATTCATGGCTGAAAAAGGCTAGATCTATTCTATTTTTACAAGTCTCAAAAATGGTTTTCAACCTATTTGATTTAATTTCTTGATGTAAGCATTATGGTTGTTCTTGTTGAATGGCATGGCTAATAGGCTGTTCATTTTCCTTAATTTTTTTGGAAACTTACAATAAGCCTATCAACCCATTGCCATGGACCTTTAGTATCAAACTTCGCATGTCCAAAGCTGATTCGAGCTTAGGTAAGTCGAAAACTATAAAGTCCTCTATTGTGGCTACTAGCTGCAGCATAAACTAAATTGAATTTTTTTAGCCTCAAATAGTTTTTCTAATTTTCTCTATGATTTTTGCTCAAAGAGAACCAAGTTAGTTTCAAAAGAGCTTTCATTTGGCTCGTTTCAAGTTTGAAATAGGGAGTTATGATTTTTCAATCATAAAGTGTCTAGAACCCTCGAAACTAGTGATCAGTGTTCAATATGACCCATTTTTTATCCCTTAAAATGATTTTTTGTAATTTAAAAAATTTTTCCTTAAATTGTTGCAAATTCCTTTTCTGGTGATATATAGTTTGCAACTTTCTGAGTTTGAACGAGACTGAGGCGATTTTTCAAAATTCATTGCCCCATTTCCCTTGCACCTACTGCTAGTGTTACACCAAGTTTAACTTTTTAAAAAATAATTTACTCCTAGGAAGTGATTTTCTAGGAATCTTTTACTACTTTTAGATTTAACCTCATTAAGTTATCTTTCCAACGATATCTTGTTTTCCTTTTTAGGATTTGAATGAATCCAAAATAAAAATCAAAAAGTTTGATAGCGTAATGTCGTCCCTTTTAGTCCTTAGTTAAATTTGTGGTCACCTCGTATCCACTCTCCAAGGCATTTGGATGCCTCAAAATGAGTTTGATTGGTGCCTTGTTAGGATCATAACTAATGCATGGGTTTCATTAAGCTTATATCAAAGCCTAGACATTTTTTTAAAAAAAAGTTAAGTTTGAGTTCTTTTACAAATTCCTCGATTTTAAATTGAAATCCTTATTTTTTAACAAAAATATCAATAATACCTTATTTTTCAAAAATTATTTAATTTTTTCTCAATTAATGTTTTTCAACCTCATTTTTTAAAATTGTAGCAAAAATCAAGATTTTCTCTCCCCTAGGATTTTCCAAGATTTTTTAATTAAGCCTCAATTTTTATGCCTTAATCATCTTACAAGTCCAAGCTTGTCTCCAAGTTATTAATCGATTATTTCTAGATAACCAAAAATAACCAAGAGATACATTCTCGACTAACATTTTTTTCATGTCCTATTTTCTTATTTTTATGCAACATTTATTATGAACGTCTATATGTCACTAACACATTTCCTTTATTGATAATGATGCATACATGATTTAAAATTAAATATTTTTAAAAATCAAGATACTATAGTGTTAGGGCCTTCAAATGCTTAATACGAAGCAACCTTTTCAAAATCAAATCGAAAATTATTTTAACAGAAACTCTACGTTTTGTCTCATTCTTAGGTTACATAGTGAAATTTAAATTCTTACAAAAACCAAGTTTATTATTTTAAAAATATCATTTTAGTATAAAAAGGGATTATATAAAAATAACATTTAAAATCAAGAAAAAAAACTGAAACCAAGATGATGATGGCTATATGGTATCTATTTAGGGCATCGTAGGGATGGTAATCCTTCCTTACGCATAGCTAACTCTTGGATTCATTAATCAAATTCTAGTTCGCATATATTGTAAAATTGATCTTTGAGTTTCATACCTTTAACGAATCAGTTTTAACATTGTGTTCGGTCACACCTAGCCTAAATTATTAGTGGTGAGTTCAACTTTTTGGCCACTTCGTAGTAGCCATTAAATATTAGTCGGATGCGTGATTTATCCCTCGATACTAAAAATACTTCTTTCTCCTTTTACTACACCAAATGCAAAATTCATTTTTAAGTCGGGCGAGCTTGTTGTCAACAGCGAGAACATTAGAATAGCTTGACAACTCCATTGAAGACAAGTTAAAGAGCTAAGCCTATAGTCATACGTATATTCAATTTCTTAGTTTTTCTCAATTTTGGTTATTATTTAACTATAATCCCTTTCATTGTTTTTGTACCTACTTTTCATTTACCCATTAATGTTTTGTTTGTGTGTGTCTTTTGTGATTGTCAAGGGCTTCCTTTTTCAAAAAAATATATATTGATTTTTGAATGATAAAAATGAGAAAAATAAATGGGTTTATTGTTTCACTGAGACATACTACAACTTTCATTTGCATTAGTCTTTAAGCCAACTTTTTAAGAGAGAATAAAACTAATATTAGTTGTGAATAAGCCATCTAGCCCTTAAGATAATCCTCCAAATGGGCTACCAATACCTTTTGAGGTGTAAATTACCTATGCTTTTTGATTGACCTTTTGTATGGGCATAGGGAATACATCCACCTGAATCGAACCCATTTTACCAAGCTTGTGATGGGCCTAGGATTGAGGTAACTTAGTTGTCCTTACCGGACGGAGGAATGGATTGATTTATAGTCAACTTAAACCATATATAGTATGCCATATTAGATAAACTGTGTCAAACATATCAAAGTGTTACTAGAATTACTTAAATAATAAGACACTTAAGGAAACAGTACCTGCTCTTTACTCCTTTATATGATTGTCATGTGGGTGATGATGAACGATCATTGTCACTATCTTTGGCATTTTATATCCATAAGGCACTGTATGCCTTAATAATCTACTAGGGGTTTGCCATTATGTTGTCTGATAGACGGCTAATGCCTATTATTCCTTAGGTGGTGGCAAACGAATGTTCACCTATGGTTTTTTTGTTGTCCTTATAAGGCACCATGCGCCTTAATAATTTGCTAGAGGCAAGACGCTATATTGTCCATTCAGTGGCTAATACTCATCTTTTCTTTAGGTGATGGCAAAAGAATGTTGTCACCTATGAACCCTTTTAAGGCCTCGAAACACTTTAATAAGAATAAACTTGACTTATGTAAGCCGTTATGTTGTCCAACTGATGGCTTAACATCTATTAATTGCTTGGTGACGATGAATGAACATCATCACCTTTGTTGTCAATTTTGTTCCCAGAGGCCCCATATCAACTCATTATGGATAAAATTGACCCAAGTAAGCCGTTATGTTACCTAACTAACAGTTTAATGCTAGCCAATCATAGGGTGATAGTGAACGAACATCATCACCAAAATTATTAATTTTGTTCCCCAACATTGCATCATTTTAGTATGGATGATTTTAACCTAGACATGTTATTTTATTGTCCATGTCAACTTAGGTTGTGGCAGGAAAGTGTCACTACCCATAGCCTTTTAAGTTTGCTCCAAAGCATTGTAATTCCTAATAAAAAGGCAATTTATGTGATTTATTTCTTTTGCCTTTAGTTTCATTATCTTGATAATTGATTTCAACTTTTTAATCACTTATTATTTTCTTGTGATTGTTTGCCTACATCATTTCATCACATTCATCTAGAGACAATCAGTTAGGGACAATGTTCATCAAGGGGCATATTGACACGGATCAACTACCAAATTTAGTTACTGAGACTTTTGAGATAGTTAAAGAGTGGGCAGAGAGAGACCAATAGAACTATAAAAATGCTTTCAAGCATGTGTATTCTTTAATAATTCCAGCATGAGTCAAAATCGATTGTAGATATAATGACCTTTAGGATTTAAGATACATATATATCTGGTAGATGGAGCAATGCTGAGAAAAAACCCTTCGTGAAGAAATATGGATACATGGCCCTTTTAATCCAAGTATAAGTGGACTCCAGCCTACTACAACACAGTTTTCGATCTAGCCTATAGGTGCTTTACTTTTAACATAAGGGATTTGGTCCTAATTACCGAGGAATATGCTACATTGCTTAATATTGAGGGGGTTAAGTCCGAGAAGATTTATTACAGAGCCTCAATATGATAGCCCTTTAAAAAAAATTAGACGACCTTCTCAAGATCAACGAAGAATAGGTCGATAAATAAATCAAGAAAAAAGAGAAAAAGTGACTACATCTCATGTAACAATTTAAAGTTGGTATGGGAAATCACTCCAACCAAGTCAAAGTCTAAGACATCTTTGCTTTAGCAGTTTATGGCTTGATCATTTTCTTGAAGACTTTGAGGTATGTTAAAGTAATTATGGTTGACTTTGTCTCCTAGCTATGTTGCAACATTAATTCTACACTAGCCATTATCGCCAAAACAATCTAATCTCTTAGTTTTTGCAAGAAAAAATGGTCGATTTGTAAGGTTTTCACCACTTTTGTATAATTGACTTATTAATCATTCTAGATAAAAAATAACTGATATGCTTTTTCATGCTTAATTTTAATCTCATCTCCAAATTTCTTGAGAGAGAATAGCTACAAATTAGATCCAAAGATAATAGATTGGGAAGTTTTGAAATCTACATGGTAAGAATGTGACTTGGAAAGTCCCTTGGATTATTCTGAGTCCACTGTTATACAAGTATGGGACATAAAAGAGGCATTATTCATGCACCACATTTAGCTCTCTTATAGTTTAAGTGCCAACAATTCATCCTAATCATTCGAGGTCTTGATTAGTGGGACATTGATTATGGAGGAACCAATTATAATGGAAAAATCAGAGACGCATTTGACATTTGGAAGCGAACATATTACATCAAGTTGTGTAAGGAGGAAAACAAGGTGACCCTAGGATTTAAGGAATGAATGATCTGGTTAATGACACCTTACTATTATCAGATGATGCATCAGCTATGATATCAATCATCAAGTTTCCTTCAAAAAATAAGTTTTTTAAAAAAGGAATTTGCATAAGAAGGGTTGTTCTTACCAAAAAAATTACTAGGTTGTAAGATGGAAAGAGTAAGTTGAAAGTAAAGCATTTGGTCTGAGTAAAGAAAAAAGTGACATCATTATAGAGAGGGATGTCTCCATGAAAGTCCTTTAGGATCTGCACAAGGAGCATAAAGCTTTTTTAAAGGGAATGAAATATTGAGGAGTTTACAAGTTCCTATCTAAATGAAAAGCTGAGATCGTTATTCTCAATAAGAAATTAAAGTCGTGAAAGTCTAAAGTGAAAATATATAAGGGGAAATTTGTTAATACTAGCTCCAATTTATTAGTTAGCCAAAAGAAAAGCAAGCGCCCAGAGGCTCAGTATAGATCCTAGAAGGAGACATGCCCATAAAAGGAATCTTTAATTGTAATGGTTTATAGCTTGGAACAACCACTTCGAAGCCACCATGATCACATTAACATGTTGAGGTTATCAAAGCAAATGGAACACGAATGGTGTAATAGCTAGCTCATGTCTGACCAAGCTCACTTTGATCACCAAAAACTCTAGTAACACCTTACGAGTACATTCATGCAGCACGGACTAGGCAGCTAGAATGGTCAAGTAGGCCAGGTCTTTAAGATAGGATGTCATACCAATTAGGGATCACTAGCATGAATTATTGAGTTTTCTTGAGAATTTGATAAAACAATGTAATTATGTTTGATATTTTAAGTTTTGAGTATTGTAATCAAAAGATGTTTCTATTTAATGAAAGATGCTTATGTTTGAATTATTGCTCGAACGCAATGGTCTCAATGCATTTGCATACTAACTTAATTTGGTTATTTATTTATCAATTCATTTATTGATTCATTTAATATTCATATATGTACATACTTTTTCATTGTCATTACATTCATGTGTACATATGTATTCATTCTATTGTAGACATTTATATCATGTGGTCTAATATGGGGTCACTTTAAAAGTTCAAGGGATTTTAGAATGGAAATGAACATGGAACAAAATTTTCAACACTGATAAAACACCAATCATCATCTAAAAGACATAGAAAATGATTATCAAGTGAGAATCAAGGAATTGAAACTTATGCACCTGAAAGCTCAATAGTAGATGCTTTATAGAATAGAAAGACTGCAAACTAGATTGCAAAAAAGATGAAACTATTGTTAGTTTCCATGAAAGAGAAAGGGTAAGCCAGTACCATCGGTACTGGGAAAAGATGATAAACCTTAAAATTAATCCAATAGGTAGCATTTAAAGCTATGGTCACCTAGGAAAGGGTATCTTAGGAACAAAAAACCTATAAGGGCTAATTCTGCTAGTTCAACTAATTATTCATATGAATCTAATAGAATGGATACATTTACTCCCCAGTTATCATGAGGTAAATGTAGGATCTTCCTCAGTTGATCTATAGGTCCTAAATCTTAATGATTTGGCAGAACAACAAAAAATGAACAGTTTAAAACAAATAGAAACTATTGAGGACACAAGTAAGTGCTAATTACTGAGAAAAGCTCAAGGTAATTGAGGAGACTAATGAGTTCAGATCCATTGACACCAAAACACTGGGTGTAGTTTCCAACCTTATCATTCCCAACAAATTCAAGGTACCTGACTTCAAAGAGTACAATTGGACTATTGTAATGTGGCTTAGATACGAATCCTAACTGGCCCCACTTAAATAGTGGGTGTACCCTTTGTTCCTATATTTATATATATTATTATTCTTATTTTATTTTTAAAGGTCATATGATTATTATATTTTTTATTTTTTTGTATTCGGGGATAAGTTATTTAAATGAATCGCCTACTTAACTATGAGATTTGCGATAATACCAGAGATCGCATAGAAGGGTTCGAGAGTCAGTTACAATTACAAATAGGGATCAATCTTCTCATGGTGCCCGAAAATTGAGACCTTATTAATTCCATGTTAATTTAAATTCTAATCTTTATTCGGTTTCAAATTTGGCATTTACATATAATTTCTATGTGTTAAAATGATATTTTAAATTTATTATTTAGTATGAAAAATTGAGTTTTTAATATTTTTGAAAATTAAAATATCTTTTGTACCCTACTAGAGGACTGAAAGAGGATGAAAGTTTGTATCATTCTCTTTCGTATCCAATGGAGAGCTGGAGGAATATAAAAAGTTTTAAAAACCAAAATATCTTTTGGATCCCATTAGAGAGCCGGAGGAATATAAAAGGTTCCATTTTATAAAAATTGAAAAATCTCAATTTCTTTTTAAAAATGATATCTTATTATTAAAATAATTCAAAAAACCTCTCTCATTTTCTGAAAGAAATTTTACATGTTATTTTAACTTGGGGACATTACCTTAATTTTCTAAAAAATTTCAATTTCATTAAAAATATTAATAGAGTATCCAAAAACCTGCAAATTGTTGAAAGTGACAAACCTATCCTTAATGTGTACCTTTGATATAAAAGTATCCCAATAATCACAGAGGACTTGGTTCTAATACAAAATAATCAAAATGTCTTTGAGGTATACCTTCGACATGAAAATATATTGGTAACCTTAAAGGACACAAAAATGATCATAAAAGAGTAAATGTATCCCAAATGCACACCTTCGGCATAAAAGCATCTCGATCACTACATCAGACTTGGTTCTAAGGTAAATTAGTAAAATACACCTGAGGCATACCTTTAATGTGAAAGTATCACGATAACCTTAAAGGCTTCAACTGTTATGGACAAGAGTATTAACTATGATAAGAGGATTTATCCCTAACTATGAATCGATTGTAGAGGTCACGGGCTAAAGTGACCATCTGTTGAATTGTGTAGTCTCTCCCATCATATTTCCTGAAAGAAGTGAAAAATGTAAATTACTTTTGTAAATATATGAACCATTAGCAATATTTATTTTCATTGCACTTTTAGGAGTTTCAATACAAACATCAATCATAAACAGGTGTAAATGAATTAATGAGTTAATGAATAAATGTACGAATGAAAGGATTAACATTAATAACATGAACATATCAAGTGGAAACATAGGGAAACTATAAAAGAAGTGGCAGGAATTCAAATTTTAGCTCAATCATTGGCATTCCATAAATTTGAATATATTTGTTGATTTTTTTTTATGTTCGCAATACATAAAATTAATTTTGCATAACTCAGTGACTGAGTAAAATTGTATGTGAACATTCCCCTATCTTGATATCTTAAAGCTTATAAATAAAAGATCACATCATGTAATTATCTGAGGCTTTAATCAATCTTGTCAGTTATCGGTCGACCAAGGTCTTTGGATTGAACTATCTTTTGTTGATTAAAGTTGCACTTTGTTTTTGAAAACCATAGAATTTTTTATAGAATACCACAGGCTCCACAATGAAACTCACATTTGGCTTTAGGATAGTACCACTTAAGATAAATTGTGCGAAGTTAAGGTTCAATAGGTGCATATGTGACCAAGCTATTATGCAGTAATATAAGGAAGATTTCTTTGTCACTAACCTAGAAGGGATCAAAGAGTCTAAATGCTTTTTCTTGGGGTTGTTTTTTTATTGATATGCTGATTAAAAGTCAAGGCTTTCATTGGTGATACCAATGTTTACGTTAGGAAAATTGGCTAATAAGGTGCTTGAATGAAGATATGATGTAAGACTTCCATAATCAATGTTCCCTTAACTAGCTTAGAAATTAAAAAAGAGAAATTACTCTCAATTGAATAAGAAAATTTGTTATTTCTTGATGCTAAATACAATGGAATGACCCTTATTTATACTAGTTTTATAGGGGGTTATGATTTGTACTCCTAGAAGATAACCCTTAGACGAGATTATCAATTACAAGATAATTTGATTTTTATAAGATAATTTGATTTTTATCTAAGCTTATCGGTTACAAGAGGATATTATCTTGTGATCTTTATCATTCTTCGTTATCTTGTGATCCTTATCATTCTCCCTGAGTTAGACTGACTTGCCTTCGAGTTAAACTCAGCATCATCTTCAAAGTATGGCGAAAGATCGACGACATTGAAAGTAGCAGAGACTCCATAAGTCTCTGGTACTTCAACTTTGTATGCATTATTGTTGATTTTTTGCATAACTTTGAATAGACCATCAGCTCGGGGTGATAACTTAGAATATGGTTGGTTTGGAAATCATTCTTTTCGTAAGTGTATCCAAACCAAGTCTCCTACTTTGAAAGTCTATTGTCACCTATGCTTGTCATGCTAAGCCTTGTACCTTAAGTTTTACTTTTGGATTCACTCTCGGACTTATTCATGCAACTTCTTGATTTCCTTTGCCTTTTGGTCTCCGTTAACGATGTATTGTTGCTAGTCGGATGAAGGGATCAAGTCTAATGGACTAAGTGGACACGTGCCATAAACCACCTCAAATGGACACTTACCAGTAGCTTGATTAATTAAGTTATTATAGGCAAACTCAACCTATGCGAGTATAAGATCCCACTGTTTCAAATTTTTCCTGACAAAGCTTCAGAGTAGGTTTCCTAAAATCCTATCAACTGTTTCAATTTGTCCGTCTATTTGAGGATGGCTAGCACTACTAAATTGAAGCTTTGTTCCTATTTTCTTCAATGGAGTCCTTTAAAAGTGGCTTAAGAACTTGACATCTCGGTTAAAAGTGATAGTTTTTAGAATGCCATGGAGATGAACAATATTCTTGAAATTTAATTCTGCAACTTGAACAGCATCATTCATCTTTTAGCATGGGATAAAATATGCCATCTTTAAAAATCTATCCATAACTACCATTATGGAGTCTTTTTATCTTTGAGTCCAAGGTAGTCCAAGAACAAAATCCATACTTACATCTTTCCAAGGTGCATCTGGAACAAGAAGAGGCATATATAATCTCGTATTTTGGCTTTTGGACTTAGCCAAGTGACAAGTTCTACATCTTTGGATATGCCTAGTGATATCTCTTTCAAGCTTGGGCCAGTAGAAATTTTCTTTGACTAAGGCCATAGTTTTATCTTGTCCAAAGTGACCTGCTAATCCTCCATTATAGGCCTCCTAGATAATTGCTTCCCGTAATAAGCATTGAGGAATGCAAAGAGTTTTTCCTTGAAATAAGAAATCTTATGCCTATGGAACTGCTAGAAAGGTTGTGCCTCTGTGTAATTCCATGCTTTATGGAAATCGGGATCATCCTTGTATAGTTCTTTGATAACTTCAAACCCAACAACTTTTGCTTGAAGAGTAGTTAACAAAGAATGACATCGGTTAAATGCATCAGCTACAGAATTCAAGGTTTTCGCCTTGTGCTTGAGCAGGAATGGATAAGACTACAAAATTTCACTCCAAGCAGCATGTCTACAATTGATCTTCTATTGAGAATTCAGATGCTTGCGGGCTTCATGGTCTGAGTAAAGAATAAACTCCTTATTCAACAAATAATGACTCAAATGCTATAAATCTCAGACAATGGCATAGAACTCCTTATCATAAGTGGAGTATTTGAGTTTGGCCTCATTTAACTTTTCACTGAAGAAGGCAATTGGATATCCCTCATGGCTCATAACGGCACCAATCCCAATATTGGAAGCATCACAGTTGACTTCAAACACTTGGTCAAAATTTGGAAGGGCTAGCACAGGGGCTTTTGTCAAATGCTTCTTCAGTTCCTCAAAGCTTTTCTGAGCTTGCTCTATCCATTGCAACACTTCTTTTGATGCAGTCTGTAAGTGTTGCAGTAATAGAACTAAAATTCCTAATAAATCTCCTATAGAAGGAAGCTAATCCATGGAAGCTTTAAACATCTTAGGTAGATCCTAGAATAGGCCAACTATTAATGACTTCAATCTTGCTTGGGTCAACTCAGACACCTTCAGCGATGATGATATATCCTAGAAAATTCACTTCATTGGTCAAGAAATAACATTTCTTCAGGTTGGCATAAAGTTTCTACTTTCGAATAGTCTAGAATACTTGCCGTAGGTGCTCTAAATGATCATCGAGGTTTTGACTATAGATGAGAATATTGTTAAAGTAAACGACCATAAATTTCCCAATGAAAGGTCGAAATGTCTAATTCATCAGACGCATGAATGTGCTAGGGGCATTTGTTAACCCAAAAGGCATCACCATCCATTTATACAAGCCATCTCTTGTTTTGAAGGCAGTCTTCCATTCATCTCTAGGCCGAATTATGATCTGATGATACCCGTTTCATAGGTCAATCTTAGAAAAATAATTGCACCATGTAGCTGATCCAACATATCATCAAGCCAAGGTATCGAGAATTGATATGTGATAGTGATCTTGTTGACTACTTGACAATCGACATAAATTCTCCAACTTCTATCTTTCTTAGGTACCAAGAGTACTGGCACAGTAAAGGGACTGACACTTTCTTGAATCATTCCTTTCTTTAACAACTCTTCAACTTGTCGTTGAACTTCAGCATGTTCCTGGGGACTCATCCTATAAGCAAGTTTATTAGGAATTACTGCTCCTAGGATAAGGTCAATTACGTGTTGGATATCACATATAGGTGGTAGTCTAAGTGAAATTTCATCAGGAATGACATCTAGAAATTCAGCTAGCAATTGTTTAATTTATGGCAGAATGGTGGTTCCTTAATTTAGCTCAAGCAACAGGACTAATCCCATGGTTTGGGCTTCTGCATTGTCACCTTGAATTATTCCTTAGCAATTAAGGACACTAACGACTTGGACTCATTCTTGCCTTGGTTATATTCACTAGGTGGCAATGGTGCTAGCTTAATCTTCACTCCATCTTTCACAAAGGAATAAATGTTCACATGATCGTCTTATAGAGCATGGTGATCATATTGCTAGAGTCTCCTCAGTAGAAGATGACAGGCATCCGTGGGAACAACATCACACCATACTTCATCTTGATACTTCTTGCTAATTAAAAAAGAAACAAGGCATCATTTAGAAACTTTTACCTCATTTCCCTTGTTAAACTATTGTAATTTGTATGGATGTGGATGAACTTGAGTGGATAGGTTCAGCTTCTCCACCATGTAGTTGGATACTATATCCTCATAACTTCCATTGTCAATGATTACATCATATACTTTGCCTTGGGTAGTACAGCGGGTGTGGAAAATATTGTGACGTAGCCATGACTCCTCTTTTGCTTGTGCTGTGTGCAAGCTTCGCCTGATTACCAGTGTTTCACCATGGTCGATGGACATGACTTTTTCATCAAATACTGGCTCATCATAAAATACGGGCTCATTTTCTTCTTTAAATGCTATATAAGCTTCTCCTTCAATAATGGTGACAACCTTGTGGTTGGGACATTCTGAAGCAATATGGCCGAAACCTTGGCATTTAAAGCACTTAGGTGCTTTAGAGCTGGATTCTCTGATAGCTTTAGGTGGAGGCTTGCTTGAAGAGCCAGTTTGCTGAACTGAAGTCCTACGGACATCAAAAGGATTATTGGTAGATAAAGGAGGTTGGTAAAAAGGTCTTCTAGGTAACTGCTTCTTAATACGGATGGCTAGGCGAATAACGTCATCTAAAGTCTAGTATTGTTAAAGCTAGACCTGATGGGCGATGTTAGTGTTCAACCTTCTAAGGTAACGGGCTATTGTTTGCTCCTTCTTTTCTTAGATATCATATTTCATCATGAGCTTTTCAAATTCCCTGGTATATTCGTCTATAGACAGAGTCTTTTGGTAGGGATTATGTAGTTGAAGAAAACAATCTTGATAAAAATGTTTAGGTAGAAATTTACGTGTGAGCTCCTATCGCATCTTTTCCTATATTCGAATCTTACTTTTCCCTTCACGCTCACGCATCCTCTTAAGATTTTCCTACCATATGGAAGCATGCTTCTTAAGCTTGATGGCAATAATTTTGACTTTTTAGTCTTTTGGCACCTCTTTATATTCGAACACTTGCTTAACTATTTGAAGCCACTTTACAAACTTGTCTGGTTGGAGCTTCCCTTCAAAATCTAGAATATCCACCTTGATATCGCTGTTACGGACTGTCGGTCTCTGAGGTCAATGATTGCCTGCTGATGAAGTGTCACTACTATCTAAATCATCTTCTATTTGCCTTTCTTGTGCATCCAATTGGGCTCGTTGAACATTCATCATCTCTTGTAGTAATTGAACTTGTCATCTTAATTCTTTTATCTCAACTTCGTGCATAGATATTCATCTTGGAGGCATATTATAGGCTAGTGAAAGCAAGGGGTATGGCTTAAGGATGAAATTAGGAATTAAGTTCAAAAGTTAAGGTCAAAATGAAATTTTAAGAAATTTAAGGTTTGGGAATAATTTTAGAAAATCAAAGGGTTAATTTATAATTTTAAAAAGTTTAGGGGTTGATAAAAAATTTTGAAAAAATAAGAGGTTGTATTGAAATTTTGAATAGCTTAAGAGTTAAAATGCAATTAAGGAAAAATATACTGATACGGTGATGACATGGTAATTAAGGACATGTCGCAGGTGATGGTTGGGTGATGTGGTAATGATTAGACAAAGGGCTAACATGGATGATGATGTGGTGAAAGCGACACATGGCAGATTGTGGTCGGATAATGTCACAATAACTAGGCAACTATGCTAACTAGGCGATGATGTGGTAGATGTGAGACATGCCATGTTATTTATGGCTGATGTGTCACAACTGGACACCTTAGTGCTGAGCTGGCAGCTGACGTGGTCATCTTCAACCTCTGGCTGGTGCGTGCAATGCGTAGAGTGCATAATCAGCAAGTGGTCTTCTAACGATGGCATGTGAAAGCGCATGCTATATCTTCCAGCGATGGAACTTTCCAATCCAAGGTTTTTCGATCTCTTAAAACAGTGGAAACCTCCTTTTGGCTGAAAAATGATCAAAATTATGAATTTCGAAGGTGACAATGACAACTCTTGTCAGACTACTTTGAAGTCTTCAACTTCATGCTATTTTTCAGACACTTCCCGTCTCTAGAACTCGACTCTGACACCAAAAATAGCTCAAAAATTAGATAAGAGAAATTACTCTCAATTGAATAAGAGAATTTGTTATTTCTTGACGCTGAATACAATGGAATGACCCCTATTTATACTAGTTTCATAGGGGGTTATGATTTGTACTCCTAGAAGATAACTCTTAGAAGAGATTATCAATTACAAGATAATTTAATTTTTATAAGATTATTTGATTTTTATCCAAGATTATCAGTTACAAGAGGATATTATCTTATGATCTTTATCATTCTTCATTATCTTGTGATCCTTATCATCAACTATTGACCTAATTGAATTGGTAGAGTATCATCAGCCACTTTGACCTTGACTTAAAATGCAACATGCCAACATTGATCAAGTTATGTAAATTTCTTTTGTAAGTGTTGCAATCTTCAATGGCATGCCTCTGTGCCCTAGCATGATACTTATAATAGGCATTAAGATCATAACACTTGGGATATGGGGTTTTCTTTGTGAAACATGAGAAGATGAAATTAACTGGCCTTGCCGTAATTCCTAGTATAGTTCTTATAAGATATTAGGATTGGGTCAAACTATAGCCTCTCTTACATTTTTTGTGGGGTTTTCTAAGTGTTTATAGTGTAGTGAGGTTGAGTGTTTTAGGTAGTATTGGGCGAAAAGGTGAGTGAAGGGTTATATCCGATGGAGTACATTAATTATGAAGTTAAGGCGTATGGGTATCAGTTTATGTTTAGGGTCATGTTGGTGGTAAGATTGGTTATAAGATATGGACTTGAGCCGACTTTATGACTGGTTAAAATAGTTAACTGGATCAATTCCTCATTCTTTTATGTTCATGGGCTTCTTGATATCAAAGTCAAGGGATATGAGAGGTAACAAGAGGGTAACTCAAGTTAAAAAGTAGGTTAATTTGTAATTTCAAGTTTGGCCACTTGCATTTTCAATCTAGACATTGGCAATGGTAATAGTGACTTTCGAGAATAATCTATCCTCATTTACTTAAGGTTTGAGCTCATCCTTGTCACATTAAAAAATTATCCCTTATCTTTTGATTATCTCGTTTGAACTCTCCAGTAATTCTTATCAAAATGCTAACCCATGCTTCTAGTGGATTTGCAGTGATTTGACCCATTTGGTCCACTACTGATAATAATGCCTTTTTACTAAATTCATTTTCCATTTAAAAAAATAATAAATCTCCTACCAGTTTGGTGATTTATTTTTTCAACTCCCAAACATCATACCTGAGCTCCACTTGGATGCTTTTTAAAGTATTGATTCTTGCTTCTAAATGATCCTCCATGTTATAACAACTTTCAATGTAAACAACAAATGGGTTCAGCATCATATAGTGATCTATGCATGAACAAACTGAGGAATAATGAATGACAAATGGAAGATATGATATGTTATGGATGTTTATCCATATATATTTATATATTTGAGGACTAAATAGTATGAATGTTATGTAAATATTGTAAAGGATTAAGGGAGACAATTCCCTATCACTCCATTTTTTTTTACTTTTTTTTACTATTCACTCTTTTTTTTTTATTTTGCTTAACTTTTTAATCTTTTATTAGGAAAATAACCAAAGGGAACCTTTTTATGGCAATGAAAATAATAGGAAATAAAAGTAAAATTCAATAAAAATTTACTGTGAGAAAAATGTTAAGGCATCAAGACACCTTTTGAGGCAAAAACAAATGGTTGCGATAGTATCACTTACCTACCATGGCCTGGGCTCACATGAACATCATAACAACATGTTTCAAGAGCAAATTAATGATTGAGGCAGTGATGGTTGTTCATTATCACCTCGTGCTTAGCTAATGTTAAGCTATCGATCCGACAGCATAACAGCCTACTTAAGTCAAGTTTGTCCTTAATAGGAGAAATAGTGTCTTTCAGGGCAAAATTTAGTGATCTAGGTAGTGATGTTTATATATCACCACTGAATAGGTGGTAGGCATTAAGCCTTTGATCGGACAATATAAGGACTTAAATGGGATCATAGGTGGCAATATTCATTCGTTATCACTTAAAAAAATGAAAAGCATTAGCTATCTATCAGATAGCATAATGGCTTGCCCTAGTTGATTATTAAAGCATATGATACCTATCGAGGTGAAAAGTACGAACATTGGCAAGAATGTTTGTTCATTATTTCCTAATGATACATGGGAGTAAAAAGGTAAGAACTATTTCCCCAAATGCCTTATTCTCCAAGTTATTCTGGTAACATTTCATCATGGTTTGACATGATGTAGCTTTTACAACTTACTATATCGGTTAGGTTAACTCTAAATTGGTACCCAAATCATTCCTTTGTTTGGGAAAGACAGCTAAGGTACCTTGATCCTAGGCCCATCATAGGCTAGGTGAAAAAGGTTCGATTTAGGTGGATGTATTTCTTTATGCCTATGTAGACTACTAATCACAAAAGCATAGGTAATTTGCATCCTGGAAGGAGTTGCTAGCCATATTGGACAACTACAATTACAAAGATGAATAGCTCACTCCTACCTAATATTAAGTTGTATTCCCTCTCAAAAAAATTTTGTTCTAGAATCTAGTGCAAATCCTAGTGCTTAGTGTGTGTCAGGGAAACAATAAACCTTTTTATTTTACTCTTTATTACCATTCAAGTATCAATATAAATATTTTGGAACAAGGAAATCCCCAACAATCACAAGAAAAACAAACACAAACATAATATTAGTAGATAAAGGTTAATGAAAAATAAGATAAAAGGAAAGGAATTATAGTTAAATAATGACCAAAATTGAAGAAAATTGAGAACGGTTAAGATATGACTACTTGTAGGCCTAACTTTCAAACTATTCCCTAATAGAGTCACCATCGTGTTGTAACATCCCTTGCCAATGACAATGAAGTGTGCCTGACTTAAAAATAATCCTCGATGGGATTTTGGAAAGACATGTTCCTTGTATTTGGATTAGGGGGATTTTCGGATGAGTCACTCATCCAATTAATCTTTAATGACTACCATGAAGTGGCCAAAAACTTAGAGTCACCATCGACCATTTAGGTTAGCTGTGATTGGACACCTATCAAAGCCAACACATCAAGTTACAAAATTTGAAGAGTTAATTTTATAATCTGTGTACTGAGTTTAGTAAGTAGGTGCGAGAGTCGATCACGTGTGGGAAAAGATTAACAGCCCTATATGCCCTAAATTAGTACCATCTAGCCATATATTACCTCGGTTTTAGTTTTCTCGATTTTACAATGTCATTATTTGTATATAATCCCCTTTTATGCTTAAATGAATTTTTAAAAATAATAAATCCAATTTTTATTATATATTGTATATAATCCCTTTTTATCCAATTTTTGAATTCCACTACGTAACCCGAAGGTGTAGCGAAACATAAGGCTAAATATTTATATTTATATATATATATATATATTGGATTTTAATTTGAAGAGGATGTTTTGTATCAAGTATTGGAGGGATATCAACATGAAACATTATGTCCGCGATTTTAAGAATATTTAATTAAAAACATGAATGCAAAATTGTCACCAACGAAGGAAATTTCTTAGTAAGACATGTCAAAATTATAATATATATTGCATAAAAAATAAAACAAACAAAATATGGAAAGAATGGTCGGTCAGGATATATCTTGTAGTTATTGTTGGTTATCTAGAAATATTGAATTAACAACCTAGAAATGTGCTTGGACTAGTATAATGATTGAGGCATGAAAAATGAAGTTTAGTTAAAAACCAGGGAAAACTTAGGAGAGAAGAAATTATAGTTTTGATGAAATTTTGAAAAATGGAACTAAAAAAACCAATTTGGTTGAAAATTTTGGTGATTTTTGGAAAATAAAATATATTTGGGTAATTTAATGAAAAAAGTGGATTTTAGTTTAAAACCAAAAGATTAATAAAAGGATTAAGTTTTTTTTTAAATGATTAGGCCTTGATCCAAGCACAATAGGACTTGTAAATAACTCATAACCTCACTTGGGTATCAATCAAACTCATTCCAAGGCATTCGAATGCTTAGGGAGAAGGATACAAAAGACTAGGCTAAATGGACTAAATGGACTTAAAGCTAAAATAAGGGACAATATTGCTTTATCCAACTTCTCAAATTTATTTCAAGTTTATCCGAAAGTTTTAGGGGGCAAACAAGATGCTGTTGGAAAGTTAACTCAACGAAGATGAATAAAAATATACTCTAAAAATTTTAGAAAATCAATTTTAAGAGAAAATAATTTTTTAATTTAGACTCGGTTCAACACTTGAAGTAGTGCAGGGGAATAAGTGCAGTAAACGTTGAACAATTGCCTCAGATCATGTAGTTTCAAGAAAAATTGTTTGAGAGATGGCTTATAATGAAGCCTAATCACTTGTCTCAAGGGTTTAGGACAGTACATGTTCAAAAAATCATAACTCCCTCATCAAAGCTTATTCAAGGAAAACAAGAACTCTCAAAAAGATAAATTGATGCTTTTCCAAGAAAAAATCCCATAAAATTTGGAACAATCTTTTAAGGATCAAAATAATTTTTAAATGGAGTTAAGTTGCTGTTAGTGACTAAAACAAAGAAGTTTCTAGTTTTTGGTTCTAGATTCAAGTTAGGCTATGGACATACAAATGTCTATCATTAACTATCGATTGTAGTAGGCTGATTGGTCCATTCAAAGTCTCAAAGAGTTTGAACAAGTAAACAACTCCTTAGCCTAGCCATTTTAATTAACAACACAAAGCTCTCACCAAGGCATTAAATCAAACAATTGGAAAACTATATTTTTTTAAAGCTGGACAACAGGTTCATTTAGCCTCATTTTGCCACAAATCAAAAAATAAATAACCTAATTTTACCCTAAAATTAAAGCATCAATTTCTTAAAAATAATATGCTAAAATTAATCCCATTATTTAAGTTAATCTTAGTCTAACTTATAGTTGTTTTTTTAAAATATCAAAAGTAGATATCAAAGAAGCATTTCAACAAACATGTTAACTCAAAGTCATATTAATGGCATCCAATATCAAAGGATAGTAAAGCATCATCCAACAACATTTTTACAATCATGTCAAGTTTAAAATGAAATCAATGACATAAACAACATCATGGCATGCTATAATGGACATATATCGTCATGGACAATGAAACAAAAATTATTAAAACACAATATAAGTGTTGCCTAAAATTAATAAGGGAAATGGAGGTTTTTTTATTGTCAAAATATACCAATAGCTTATCCAAATACAAGATCAAACAAGGCAAACCCGAAAAAAATATAGAAATTTAATAAAAGGGTCATGATAACATGAAAATAACTCACTACAATGGCATTTTAATGAAATGAAATGATCAAAATGAAGAGATAAGTAGCAAAAAAATATACCAATAAGCTTAAAGATGTCTAGAGCCTTTTTACTTTCTTTTCTTTCCCCCTACAACTTTGACGTTCTATTTTATTTTCTTTCTAGTGCAGTTGTCACTTTCCAAAAGCTTTCTTTTTAAGCCTTTTTTTTTGCCTTTAGTGGCTACTGGAGAGAATGACATGAGTGTCAAAATGAAAAACCAACTGTGGCTTATATAGGGGGTTAACTAATGGGCCAAAAGCC
>JBBYHK010383550.1:0-23589 GCA_038382065.1 Adansonia grandidieri | reverse complement strand
TTTAGGGACCCATTAGCAATTTTCATACTTTAGGTCATTTTTGTAATCTAAATTACCCATTTAGAGTAAGAATCATCTTTACTTATCCTTTCGAGTTCATTAGGGATACCGAGATACTCTCATGTCGAAGGTATACCCTAGGGGCATTTTCATAATTTTCTTCATCGGGATGCTTTTATGCCAAAGGTGAATGTTTAAGGTTCATTTAGCCCTTTTAGATCATTTTTTGAGTTCATTAGGGGTACTGGGATACTTTTATGGCAAAGGTATACCCAAGGGTATTTTAATAATTTTTTTCATCAGGATGCTTTTATGCCAAAGGTGAATGTTTAAAGTTCATTTAGCCTTTTTCGATCATTTTTGAGTCCATTAGGGGTACCAGGATACTTTCATGGCAAAGGTATAACCCATGGGCATTTTCATAATTTTTCGTTACTAGGATGCTTTTATGCCAAAGTTAAATGTTTAAGGTAAATTTTTAAGTCCATATGGGTGAAAGGAGTTTCATGCATCACTCTAACTCCTTTTCAAAATTAAGAATTTTATACAAATAAAAACCTTTCACATTCTAATGGCGAGATACCCTTTTCAAAATAAAAATCGAGAATTTTATACAAATAAAAACCTTTCACATTCTGTCAGGTACTTTAGTAGGATGTAAAAGACATTTTGGTTTTTTAGAACCTTTTATGTCCCTTTGGTTTTCCGTTGGGGTATAAAAGGGAATAATAAAAACTTTCGTGTCCCATTAGTTTTCCAGTGGTTATGCGTAAGATGTTTTGATTTTCAAAATGTAAAACCCTGATTTTCTCTCATGGAATAATAAAATCTTATTTTAACAATACGGGAATTGTAATTAAGTACCACATATTGAAGCCGAAAAAAATTAAAGTTCAAATTAACCATGATCAATAAGGTACCCATTTTAGGCACCACAAGAGGTTCGATCTTTACTTATGGCTGTAACAGACTCTTGAACCCTTAAAAATGATCTATGTTACTCTGTAGACCATAAAATTTATCTTTAGGTTTTCGTGACCCTTAAAGCATTAATTCCAACAGGTGACCAATCTCACCTGGCCAAAATAGATTATTGGCGACTGCAAACAAATGGTCATTTCATGATGACTATTTAGGGTTAAGATGGGCGAACGATTCATCTTAACTACCAAGTCTCTAGAAATAAGAGAATATTAATATCGATATCGCCCAAAAAAAGAGAAGAATAAATAGTTTTGAAATAATGATACATCACCACTTATATAGTCAAGGGCCATTTAAGTCGAGCTTGGTCAGGATTTACATCTGGACTACATTGTGACAATGATTATAACTGAACGTACATATAAGTATAACAACATGTACATATGAATTTAGCTAAATCTACATATAGTAAAAATGATATTTTTGTCCTAAGAAGTTGGTTCCTTTCATGGAAAGGTCGAGCCTCTTTCTTGATTTGTGTATTTTTTGGCTTAAAAGTCGGTCATTTCGAATAGAAGAATATGTACATATGACTATAATTAAATGTATATATGACTATAATAGCATGTACATATGACTTTAACTAAATGTATATATAACTTGTACTAAACCAACCCTTCTTCACAAGGAAAACCAACCCCTTCACGTACCTTTCCAACACATATTTTCAACACCTACACAATAGAATAATTGTTTATCAAATAAAATTAAACCCTACACATATATAAAATATTTTTAAAATTTTTAATTATTTTTGAATACTAATTTAGGATTTACCTTAAAATACTTTTAATTTTATATTATTTTTAAATAATAATTCAAGATTTAATATAAATTTTTTTATTTTTTAAAAAAGTAATTCAGGATTTAATTTAAAATATTTTTAATTTTTTATTATTTTTAAATAATAATTCAGGAGTTAATATAAAATATAGAGTTTAATTTTTTATTATTTTGAAATAGTAATTTGAGATTTTGTTATTATTTTTTAAATAGTAATTTAAGATTTAATACAAAATATTTTTAAATTTTTATTATTATTTAGATAATAATTTAGGAATTAATATAAAATATTTTTTAATAAGGAATTGTTGTAGATTGGGATTCTGAGGGAATTAAGATACTAAGGGCTATTAAGTAATTACATGGTTCGTATAAGCAATTGTTAAGGTTTCTATTTCCTTAAATGTAAAAACAACTATCCATTATCCCATTATCTAGAAAGAAAATCTTCATTATCCTAAAACTTATTTTTTTTCTTATTTTATTACTACTCTAGAAGGGGAAATTATAAGAAAAATATTTTTTCACATGTCTCAATTTCAAATAAGTTCTTACATGGACATTAGTATGGCTCTAGCTAAGTTGCTTTATACGCTTTATTTGGATATTAAAATATCTAAAAGTTCTTAAACAATTCATCACTATTATCTAAGTGGATTGGTAAAGCTTTTTTATCCTCATTTATCATAGGCTACAAATGAAAAGGGTTCAATATGAGTAGGAATATATCGCTAATCTATTTAAAGGATTATCGTGAAGATGTAGGTACTTTATTCCCTCCTAAAAAGGATGAAGCCTAAGTTTAGAGCTTATGTTATGCATTGTGAGACGTATATGCGAAGGAATAGGCACACATTTTATAATCTCTACTGTAGATGCCCCGACTATTTATTAAAAATGAATGTAGAAAAGTAATAATTATTAGCATACAAAAGATATTTAAAATGCATGTATGCAAATTAATAAGAAAATGTTCATACAATTTCTCTTTATTATTTAAAAAATAAAATGTTTATTTAAAATCATCAATCAAAATTTTGGATACTACATGATTATTTAATGTCTTGACTCTCAAAAAGTCCCTAATGGAGTCATCATGCTATCAAAAGAATCTTGTGACCACTAGACATTTTTGGATGATGATTTGGTTGAAAATTAAAAATACAAAGGAATCACCACCAATACTTTTGCTCAGTGTGATGGGCCACCTATAAAAATTTTCCCTGTAAAAAACCTAAAATCAATCTATTTGCTCTGAATTGATTGTGATATTGATATACCAAACTCTAAGATTAATTAGCTTAAATTAAATAATTTTTTCTTAAATCATTTTTGAAAATCTTTAAAAATATTTGAAAAATTATTAAAATGACTTTGGCTCCTAAGTTTTCTTCAATTAGGTGTCTTTAAATGCATACTAATATCTAAAATATTTGGGAACAAGTGAACTTTTTTAAAATACCTTGAAAAGAGCTTTTTGAAAAAAATAAAGAGTATGTACCTCAAAAATCCTAGCGAAGCAAAAAGCTCGCATAACTTAAATACGAGGGAAACAAAAAATTCTTGACATAAAAAGTGTCTTCTTGACCAGGACTCTTCCTTTCTAACATGGGGAAGGACCGTCGACGAATCGCTTGTCTAACTAATCTCGAATAGCCACCACAAAGTAGCCAACAATTAGAATCACCACCAATCATTTGGGCTAGGTGTGATTAGACACCTATTGAAACTGACATTCTAAGTTACAAAACTTGGGAAGTCGATCTCAAGGTTTACATGGTCCAGAGATTCGTCGATTAGGTTCGAGACTTGGTTATGTACGAGAAAGTACTAACATCCCCACAACGCTTGAAATTAGTAGTTTCTAGCTGTGTCACACATTAATTTCAATTTCCTTAGTTTTGACTTGCTATTATTTGGACATAATCGCCTTTTATGCATGAATTTGTAAAAGGTGATAAATCCGACTTGCCACAAAAAAATTAAAACTCAAATATGCCTCGGAGAGGTGGGGAACATAAAGAAATTTTTTTTTTACTAAAAATGATCTTTGAATTTAATTTTGAAAATTAGATATTTCATGTCAAGCATTAGAGAGATATCAACATGAAACATTACCTTGTGATTTGGGAAAAACAATCTAGAAATATGAAGGCAAAATAGATACCACAAAAGGGAAACGTGTTAGTAAAGCATACCAAAGATAAGATAAAATTGCGTAAGATAAATTAAACAAAAAAGGGAAGGGGAAAGGATCAATCAGTATGCATCTCGTGATTGTCATTGGTTATCTAGAAATAACCAGACTGACAAATTTTGTGACGTGTTTGGATTCATAGATTAATTAAGTTTGGAAATCGAGTTTGGATTCTTAAAAAAGTTTGGAGAAATTTGGGAGAGAGAAAATTTGGTTTTCACTGAGATTTTGAAAAATGGAGTTAAAGTATCCCTGAAGATGAAAATTTTGGTAATTTTTATAGAGACAGGATTGAAAGACTTAAATTGATAAAGGTTTGTTAATTTCTTAACAAAATGACATATTCAATAATTTTTGACAAAATCGATGGTTTTATTTAAAGAGATGGGAAATTGACAAAATAGGAATAGGAGAATTTCAAAAATGCTCATGCCTTGATCCAAGCCTAAAGGGGTTGACACATTATTTGACTTGACAGGTTCGATTGGACTCATTTATAGGCATCTAAAGCCTTAAAGTGGGGATTTCGAGAAATCAATTAATTTTGATAAATGCTAAAACAAGGGATAGCATCACATTATCCATGTGTTTGATTTTATTTTAGACTAGTTTGAAGCTTTTAGGGGTCAGATGAGGTCGCATTAGAAATAACTCGATAAGAGTTAATATAAAAATGTTACAAAAATCCTAAAAAATAACTTTTTAGAACTAAATAATTTTTTAAGTTCGGTCTAATTCAATACTAATAGTATGTACAGGGGAAATGGTATAGGAAACTTTGAAAAATCATACTCGACTCATTCGGGATCGTTAAACAATACCTTTTCAAAAATATAATTTCAAAAATTTTTAGGAAACATATTTTAAAAATCCATAAAATCATCTGGTGGGCTAAAAGAGCTCGAATAACATGTAAATCACTGATTTAAGGGTTTCGACAACAATGACTCAAAAATTCTTAACTTCCTCATCCAAAAGAATCCAAAAGCAAATGAGATATTGTTGGAAAGGTAGTTCAATGCCCCTTCAAAAAAATAGTCTAGGGCTTGAAAATGATTTTTCAAGTTGGGTATACAATGCTACCAATGCTAAATAAGGGAAAATTTAGGTTTTTTTTTTTGGTTTCCTAGAGCTAGACTCAGATTATGAACATCCAAAAATCTATGACTAAAAGGGGTAGTGACAGTGGCTTCACAAGCTTATTTACACAATCCTAAAATAGTTTGGGATGATGACATAGCCCGTTTACCATGTAACAAGCAAAAGATACTAAAGGTAAGGCCAAGGCATAAGCAATATAAGAAAAAACTTAAAAAGGATATTTTTGTTTTGAAAATTGAAGTATCCAACCTCATTTACCCTTGAATCCAAACATAAAAAGCTTGATTTTTCCCCATTATTGGAAGACCAATTGATTGAAAACATAAGTCCATATTAGTTCCTACTTATTGAAGTTAATATGGACTTAACTTAGAAAGTTTCTTTTAAATAGATTTTTGCAATAAGAATAAGACAACAAGCAAGCATATTAATCATGAATAACATTCAAACATGGCATCAAATGATAGAAACATGCTAGAACATTAATAGGATATCATTTTTATTAAAAAAACATGTTACAAATGCAAGGAAAATATGGATGACACATGACCATACAAGGATATGCTTATTGATACATAAAACATGAGAGAAGCAAAGAAGAAAGTGTTTTCATTACATAAACACATGCTGAAAATTTTATGACAACATAAAGACATGATTTTTAGGAAAGAGAGTGCATAGATATACCAAAATAGGTTTATGAAGACATATAAAGTGATATGAGCATACAAAAAGATGTGTTAATGACATGAATATATGCCAAAAATTTCATGAGAGCACAAAGACTTGATTTTTATGTATGCTGTATGACAAAATCACAAATTCATGAACAAAACATCAAAGAAAATGCATGAAACTTATAAATGGTCAAAGTTTCATGAAAAGGGTCACTAACATGATGAAAAGTAAGAAAAATAAAGGGGTGAGCTTTTTCCCAACAAATGACGTTGCCTTTCTAGCTTTTACTTACTTGCTATGAGTTAGCTAGAAGAAAAACAAACAAAAAAGGCTTAAAATGGTCTTTCAGAGGTGGTTTTTAGGGATGGAGTGGAGAATTACGAAATGAGAATGTTTTAATATTGACGGTGGCTTGTGAAAACGTTGAAAGAATGTGAGAACCAAATGTGTGTAAGTGTGTTTAGCTAAGCCAAAGTTAGATAACCTTGTAAATAATGAAGACAAAATATAAAAAAGCAAAGACATTTTAGTGTTTTGGTGCATGTACCTCATATGCTTAGCTGCCACTTAATTTCGTTGGTTTGCTCAGCAAAAACAGTGGACTAAGGCCCCTTTATGCAGCTGACCCATGAAAAGGTACCAAAGTACCCTCTAACAAATTGCATTAAGTCATGAAAATGTCCCTTGTCATGGCTATTTGGGCCTCAAAATTTTAATTGATCTAATTACATGTCCAATGCTGAGCCTTGGTATGAATTTGAATGATTTTTGGAGCAAAAAATATGGTCTAAGTTAAGTTTTAATGTAATGGTGCAAAGGGATGAAAATGGCATAAATTAGGCAAAATTTGCCTGATGTATCGATATAAAGCATTTTGTGTAGATACAAAGAACAAATTTTATCCTAATATATCGATACATTGAGGTCTGTGTTGATATATCCACTTATGTATTGATAGATTTTGGCCAAAAATCGCGATTTTTGCTACAACATAACCCCTTGATGCAATAAGGTAATGTATCGATAGATGAAGCAGTGCGTCAATACATTGATATTTTGTATTGATACACACTGTAAATTTTGAAATTTTAATGATGTGGAGGCCCTGTATTGATACGCACATGCAAAAATGTGAATTTTATGTACCTTTAGCTCTTTAAACACCTTACCATGGCTAGGAATGGCAAGAAATTGATCCATTCTTCTCCAAATAGTTTCGTTGATGTCTTAAAGGATGTCCTTTGATGGCTCGAAAGTCGGTCTTGATAAAATATGGTGTCTACAATATCGATACTAGATTTGTAGTACCTAATTAAACTTTCTAAGGCAATATAGTATCGAAAATTTGGCTTAAAAGTATCGATACTTTGTTAGTACATTATGAAAACTTGACCCCCAACAATAAAAATTTTTAAAGTTTATGAAGGAAAATATCGCTATCGTTCGATACTTAATCCGGAGAAAGGATTGTACAACATAATTTTCAAGCAACAAATAGCTTTTTTCCATTCCAAGCAAAGCGAAAATAGTAATAATTCATAACCAAGCCATAAATTGAAGTCCACAGTACTTCAAGAAATAAGAGATACTCAAGATTCACCAAGAAATCAAAAGAGAAAGCTACAAACTTCATTTCAATCAAGCTTACATTTATTTTCAATTCTTGTATACTTTGTATTCATCTTATTCACTTGTATCTCTTCATTTATTGAACTTAAACATTGCAAACATATTCTTATTAAAGGATTCATATAGTTTGCCAATAATTTCTTATACCATAAAGGGTTGTGTTAATTTGAGAGTTTTAGTTAAGAATTTGTGTAAAATTCTTGAAGGGACTAGAGTTTTTATCTAAGCCTTAAAAGATAGGGAATGTAAGGTTATACCTTAGCCTCAAAGGTAATTTTCACTAGTGAATTATGGGAATCACCATAGCAAAGAAATGCCAAGAAAAAACACTTGGGTGTTGAATTAAAATATTGAACCTTTATACATCTCGTGTTTGATTTTTTATCTGTTATCTCTTTTTATTTTCATTTCTTTACAAATTATTGATCAAGTTCATTTATCAAACTTTATAATTTATTAAATTTTTTATAAAACCAATTCACCCCCTCTTAGTTTAACTCATATTTAAGATAACAATTATATTAGTGTTAATATATGCCTTTGAACCAATTAGATTGGGTTATAGGATATACAATCAATTAACTGCATATTAGTTACTAGCTCTAATAACACAAGATTTTCCTTTATGTGAGTGGCATGATTGACTATCATGTAACCACTAACTGGTTAAAACCCATGAAACTTAATAAGATTCTTATGCATCAAAGCCAAGTTTCTCAAATCATTCTTGGTCATTGTTTTGTTAAAATATGGCATTGGCATTGCTCAAAGACCAGCATGTGTTATGCCTTCTTACTTATGAAGTAAGCGATCGATCTAACAAGTTAAAGTTTATGAGATACTTAGGATGGTAAGGGGTTGCTTGTTTGAGGAAACAAGTTCATTAAACTTGACTCGTATCAGAACTTCGTTTAATATTAGTCACTTAAGTGTCTATAGATATGTTGTCATGTACCAGTCGTTTAAATAGCCCTTAAACTTATGACACCACATCATCTTGTCACACTTATAGATCATCAAGAACAGTCCATTTTGATGGATGCCAAAAGAAGGGTGGTTTTGGGTATGGCATGAAGCATATGGAAGATGAATGAGTGATCTAAAGAAAATTCACCACTCTCAATGATATCTAAGACTTATCTTAATTGTTCTTAACTATGGTTAATTGGAATAAAGTCTTTGGCCAAAGCACTATACATTATGAGGAATTGTTTCTCATAGATTCATGGTCTAACCATAAGGTTTAAAAACTAATGTGAATTGAAGTGTGAGTAATTACTATACCACCTCATGTTTAATTCAAGATATTTGGTGAAATGACTGTATTACATTATTAGGCTGGTTACTAAAAGGCTTTTATAATATTAGACATGACTCTATAACATTTGGTTTATGATGGGTTGCTATATCTTGCTCTTAATCTATGAACATGATTATTGAGATTAATTATGTTCATTGCCAACATGTTAGGACCTAATTAGGTCACACATAATAAGATATAGTTGTTAGATTAAATTTGAGATTTAATTAAATATGAATTAATTAAATAAAAGGTTATTTTTGTAGAGGACTTAATTAAATAAGTTCAATTAAGAATTATTTAAGACATAAATTAAGTTTCTCAAATCTGATTAGAGATGTCTTAGTGTAGTTTTTTCTGTGTTTAATTTTTCACTGTTATTTTATTATTTGATGGTGATTTTTTAAATCTCTAATATTCATGAGGTTGGACTTGACCTCGAGATAGATCCCGAGCAGGTGTTATCAGAGTCAACAAGTTATGGATTCTATGTTGCATACATAAGATAATTCATGGTGATAGACATTGTGATGTCCCATGTGTTGATTTGTAAGTTTTTGGCCGTAAACCTTTGTAAATATTCTTTTATAAATTTTCTTAAATCTGAACAAAATGCTTATTATTCTATTAATTAGGATTAAATAGTTTAATAATTCATAAAAAATGTTTTCCATCAAATAGGATTGAATACACATTGATATGTTGAAAATCGATGTAGTTTAGCTAATGAAGCATATGATTTAAGCCTTAATTTTTTCCCACCATTGTATTTGAAAACCCATTTTTCTTTAAGTTAATATTCTGGTTTTTCAAATAATATGTGTAAAAAAAATTATGTTTTATTTACACTTATTTTGACTCAAAGAAAACTAAGTTCAGGCTAAGTGTGCATAAATAACAAAGCTGAAATTTTTTGAGCAATTTCGGAGGTGTTGTTGCATCAATTGCACCATGAAATCTTTGTGGAAACATTCCATAATTAGGCATCACCTTAAAACAGAAATTGAACTGAATACAATTTGGTTTACAGGCTAATATTGATGCTACAATTTGCTTGGAATTAATAGCAAGAGTTGTTGCACTTAGCATGTGCCAAAATTCAACATGGCGAGGCAAGTTGTTGCTGCTTTAGTTGCTGCCATGGTACAGACTCCAACATTCGTTCGAAGGGTGTTCAAAATAGCCAAAACCAACCTCTATCATTATCTAATGTTGGCAGTCAAAGGCCATTCACATGGCTAAAAAGATTGCCTATGCCAGAAATTAAATGTTAGAGTCCAACTTCCTTTGCCAATAGATTTTAGTGGCAAAAAAATTCCTAAAAATTAGGAATCTGATTTCTAAAATTATGGGATGAATTTTAATTTTACTAAATAAGAGTTATTTAATGATGAGATTTATCACAACCAAGACTAGATCCCAAAAAACACATGTTGATCTTTACATCATATAAAATTTAATGTGTTTTATGAAATGCAATACAACATAAAGATATCAACAAGGCTAAAAACTTATTCATCTCTCCCCCCCAAAAAAAAAATTTGCATACATCATCTATTAAGATAAAACTAAGTTAAAGATTCAAGCTATCCTTTATCATTTCAAAATAAGCTAAGGCAATGGATGCTGTAAATGACAGTGACCCACCTTTCCAAACTTTTCTACCAATCTTTGTGAAAGCTCTTGATATTATGACAACCTGAAAGCAATGAAATAGGTGAGCTGCTATGCCCAATGAGATGTACCACACAGATTATAAGGTACTCTAACATGGTTAGAATAAACAAAAGTTGTTTTAACTATAAAGCAATATAAAAAAATTTTAGTAAAACTTTAAATAAATGAAGTTAAATGATATAAGACATTAAACTATAAACAATTTTTATAATTTAGATATATTCAAAATTGAAAAAAAAACCGTACATAAAAAATTCACGATGTTGCCACAATTCACACACCTTTTTCAAGTCATAAGTATTCACATACCCTTTGGAGTCATTTAACTATTCAGACATCCTTTGGGCCAAGCAATAATTCATACACCTTTTTAAGCCAATTAAGTATTCATACACTTTCTGACTAATCCATACTTCACAAAACCTTTTGGGCCATTTAACTTTCACACACCTTTTTGGGCCAATCAATAATTCAAACACCCTTTCAAGCTAATTAACTATTCACACACTCTTTCACGCCAATCCATAATTCACACACCCTTTCAAGCTATTTAACGATTCACACACCTTCTTTTGCGTTGTTTAACTTTTCACGCATGCTTTTGAGTAATTTAACCATTCACACAACCTTTTTAGGCTAATTAATAAGTTACTCTCTGGCGGGCCAATTAACTATACACACACCCTTACAGGCCATTTAATTGCTCATACCCCCATTCAAGTCAATTAACAATTCAAACACTTTTCAGGCTAATTAACTATTCATACACCTTCTTAAGCCAATCATAATTCATACAACCTTTTAGGCCATTTAACTATTCACACACCCTTTCGGGCTAATCCATAGTTCACATACCCTTGCAAACCATTTAACTATTCATACAAGTTTATAGGCCAATCAACGATTCACATCTTTTTGGGCCAATTAACGATTCACAAATTGTTGTATGATAGATAATTCATAATGATGATATTTTACTAATAAATGAAAATAAAATTTAATAATGTTAAATTTGTATATAACTAGAATATGCCTCTTGCTACGTTTTGGGAAATTGGAGTAAAGTTTTAAACATAATATTGTATTGATGTATGATATATATATATATATATATAATGATCCAATTTTTAAGTAAGTAATTTTACAGTTGAAATTGAATTAATATGACAAATTATGAAAAATATAGATATTGAGATATGACACACATATGATAAAAAGAATTAAAACACGGCATAAAAAGTAAAATAACTATGATATGAATATATTAACGTGTTAAAATTTATTGTAAAATGAATTATCAACATGTAAAAAAATATATAAGTGTGTAATTCTTTGAACATAAAAAAAACATGTACACAATTTTTTTAAATTGACTCTCTACTATAAATTATGCAAAATATATGATGAATTGAGATACGACATAAATACAACATGAAGACACTATTTTTTTAAATAGAGTCACTATAACAAATAATGAAAGATATGAGAAGAATTGAGATACAATACGAACATAACAGGAAAAAATAATTAAAACACAATAGAAAATAACATGAACATGGCATAAATATACGAGTGTGTTGAAATATACATAAAACAGATAATTAACATATAAGAATTTAATACATAAGAAAATAATACGAACACGAATACCCAAAAAAAAAAAATTTCTTTCTTCCTTCTTTCTTTTCTTTTCTTTTCTTTTCTTCGTTCTCTTCCTTTTCCTTTTTCCTTTTTCTCTCTTCTACCTAAGAAAAAAAAAAAGAATGACCCAAAATAACCCTTTGAACCCCATAAATATCATTGCTTAGCTATCCCAAGCATGAGCACTTAAAATTAAAATTGAGTTCGCTCATGCATTGTGACTACTTTTAGTTATTTTTGTAGATTATAGATGTGTTTTCTTTTTGTTTCACATATTTTTCTCACATTTACATAATTTAGTTATTTATTAAGTTCTTGGTGCAACAAAAATTTATATTATTAATAGTAAATTTTAATTTTTTAAGTGTTAAAGTGATAAAAATATATAATATAAAGACCAAATAAATTTGATAATGCATTTATTGATATTATGTTCGCATATTTTTATCGTATTATAATTATCTTTAATGTATTTTATATCTATATAAATCTATAAAAATATATAAGGGGAGAATAAACTAAAACATTGTAGATTTGCTGTTGCTATTTGCTAACAAGTGGATTTGGTTTTTTTTTTTTTTTGGGGGGGGGGGTAAATGGAAGGGACAAAAGAACGAAGGAAAAAAAAGGGAAAACGAAGAAAGAGAAAGCAAGTAACAAAGAGAGAAAAAATATAGATAAATTTGTGTTTTGATTTTTTGTTTCTGATTTGTATGTTTAAATTATTATAAAAATTATCATTATAACTTTATATAAAATTTTTCACATTAAGATTCATTTTATGTATAATTTTATATATATATGTGTTATTTTTTGTATTGCTTTTAACAAAATTTTTCTATGTTGTGCTCGTGAATTCAATTTAGAGAAATTTATGTTTTTATATTGTTTTCATGTCTCAATTTATGATATATGTTATATAATCTATCTTAGTGATTTGATTTAAAAAAATTGTGTTAGTAACGTCTTTGCATTTTTTGGGTTTTTTTCATATTCGTGTCCGCGATTTTTTCATATTGAAAATATTATAATTTTATATTGATTTTTAGACATAAATTATTAGATGTATATAAATTTTGATATGTTCACAAATTTGCATTATGTTCATATCATTTTTTGCATCATGTCACATTTTAATTATTTTATTTTTATTTTGTATCCCAATTCATTTGATATTTTTTATAGTTTATCATAATTATAAGATTTTAACTTTAAATTTATTTACATAATATATTAAAATTTAAATAATTTAAATAATTTGACGTAGTGATATTTAATTTTTATATTTATTTTTAAATAATATATTTAAAGTTGTTGAACCACACATTGACTTGTGTGTTTCTTTAGGAATGATACCCCTATTGGGAATTTTTTTAATTTTTTGTCTTTATTTTTAAATGAATATTTAAAAGAGTTGATCCGTCCGTTTACTTATGGATCGATTTAATATCTACATTTACTTGCTCGGGAAAAATATTTTTTTTTCTTTTTAAATATTTGAAATGCTTGGTTTGCATGTTTACTTAGAAGTTAATTTAAGATTTATACTTGATCTAAATAATTGTCGTAAATTTATATTTATAATTAATAGAATACAAAATATGTTATAATTTAAAAATAAAAAAATTTAAATAAGTAATTATATTTTAATATTATTTAATTTAAAATAATATTTAAAATATAATTAATTATTTTTTAAAAAATTAAAAAATCTAGGTTAAATGTACTAGTTTTATTAAGTTAATAATCCATAGAACAAATGGCAATGCCTAGTCAAAAGATTGTAATTAGATGTGGCAATTGGGCGGGTTTAGGTGGGTTCAGGACAGGTCATTTCGGGTTTGAATTTTTTCAGGTTTAGACTGATTCGGGTTTGGATCTATTCGGATTTGGATTCTTTTGGGTTCAGGCCAATTCGGATTCGGGTCCATTCGGGTTCAGGTTCGGGTTCGGGTTTGAGTATATTTTGTATCATTTTTTTTATTTTATGTTAAATGTTATCACTTTTAAGTAAATTTGAATTCTAAGCTTAGGCCTGAATTTGGCCCTATCCAGCCCAAAAAAATCTTAGTGTGGCTCTATGGACCTAACTGCGGCTCAACAAAATTTTGAATTCTAGGTTCAGGGCCGAATTTGGCCTGGTCAACCCATTTAAATACAAATCATTGTTTATAATATTAAAAAATTATTTTTATATTAATATTTACACATTTTATAATTAAATTTAAATAAAATATATTATTTTATTTAAAAAAATACTATTCCAAATCGGGCATGCTTGAAACTTAAAATTTAAGACCTGGGTCTGATCGTGCTAGGCCTATTGTATTGGGCAGGTTGTTTGGCCTATGGACAGATATAGTTGCTAGTCTAACATGTGATTTTTCATTTTTGATATGGTATTGTTTATTATTGCTTTCATATTTTTTAATTTATCTTATTACTTTGTTATATTATTATTAGACTCTAATTATCATTACTTGAAATAATAATAATAATAATAACAATAATAATAATAATAATATTTAAAGAAGTATTTAAAATTTTGCTACTAATATGCATAAACTCTCAATATTTAATGAGTTTAACTAATTAAATTTAAAAAAAAGTAATAAATAGATAATATACTTTATTGATAATGCTTTCAAAGCTCATGATATGATTTACTTTTCGATAAGTTATTATTTTATCACTCGGCTCAAATAGGCCTGGGCTTGGGTTTTCATCTTTTTTATTTCAAACTAGCTCGACTCGACTCAAAACAGTGATTTTAAATTAAAATAATATATACTTTTATTTGAATTTAATTATAAAATATATAAATATTAATAAAGAATATTCTTTAATGTGATGAACAATAATTCTAGCTTGAACAGACGGGTCTAGGCACATTGAATAAAGGCTTGAGCTTAAGATTTTAAAAAATTTAAGCCGCAGCTCAGCCCAACTCATGAGCAAGTTTAATCACATATAAAATATAAATTAAGTTTTTAATATTTAATTAAATTATATATGGTCTAAATATTTAATATTTGATTCATTTTTAATTTGATATTATCTATTATGGCTTCCATATTTTTTAATTTATCTTATTATTTTGTTATACTATTATTAGAATCTAATTATCCTTACTTGAAATAATAATAATATAATAATAGTAATAATAATAATAATATTCAAAGAAGTATCTAAAATTTACAACTAACATATTTAAACTTTCAATAGTTAATGAGTTTAACTAATTAAATTAAAAAATATGATAAATCAATAATATACTTTATCGACAACGTTTTTAAAGCTCATGATATGATTTATTTTTTGATAAATTATTATATTATCGTATATAGACCTGCTCAAGAGTCGAACTACCCACCTGACCTAATTGGGCCTGGGCTTGGGTTCTCATGGTTTTGTTTTAGATTAGTTTGATCTAGTTGGAATAATGATTTTAAATTAAAATACTATATATTTTATTTAAATTTAATTATAAAATATATAAATATTAATAAAAAAATATTCTTTAATGTGATGAACAGTAATTCCAGCTTAAATAAGTAAGTCTGGGCACGTTAAATAAGAGCTTAAGCTTAGGATGTTAAAAAAATTTAGACTACAGCTTGTCCCGACCCATGGCAAGTTTAATCATATATAAAATATGAATTAAATTTTTAATATTTAATTAAATTATATATGTTATTAATATTTAATATTTAATACTTAATTCAATTTTGATATAATATTATCTGTTATAGCTTTTATATTTTTTAATTTATTTTATTACTTTGTTATACTATTATCAGATTCTAATTACTATTACAAATAATAATAATAATAATTATTATAAAATAAGAATAATATTCAAAGAAGTATTTAAAATTTTACTACTAACATACACAAACTCTCAATATTTAATGAGTTTAACTAATAAAATTAAAGAAAATATGATAAATAAATAATATACTTTATTGATAATGTTTTTAAAGCCAATGATATGATTTACTTTTTAATAAATTAATATTTGATCATATATAGATCTGTTTAAGGGTCGGGCTATCCATCTAACCCAATTGGACCCCACCCGGCTCAGAACAATAATTTTAAATTAGTATATTTTATTTAAATTTAATTATAAAAATATATAATTTTAATAAAAAATATTCTTTAATACGATAAACAGTAATTCTGACTTTAATAGGCAAGTCTGGGTATGTTAAATAAGGGCCCGAACTTGAGATTTTAAAAAAATTTAGGCTACGGCCCGGCCCAACCCATAAGCAAGTTTAATCCTATTTAAAATATAAATTAAGTTTTTAATATTTAATTAAATTATTAAAATAATATTAAAATAAAATTCATAATTAAATTTTTTGATTTATTAAAAATTATTTTAATTATAATTTCTTCATATTTATTTTTAGCATTAAATTCAAGTTCGAGTTCGAGTTCAGGTCAGACTCGATTTAAAGCTATTTCAAGTTCAAATTTTTTTAAATTCAAAACATTAACTTTTTGATCAAATCAAATTCAATTAAATTTTAAACTTAAATTTTTTAAGATGAATTTTATATTCAAATTTATTTTCGCACTTCCAAATGAAATGCTTCCCGCGGTCCCTAACTTAGATGCCTAGTCACTTTAGTACACACTAAAGTCATGTTCTTTGTTATAACCGCAGGCGGGAAGTGAAGGCATCTCATCAAGAGGGAAGAAACAATGAGACCAAACATTGTTTTATTTGGAGATTCAATAACGCAAGAATCATTTAGATCAGGCGCCTGGGGTGCGTCTCTTGCTGATACCTACTCTCGCAAGGTTCAATTTTTTTCATCTTTTTCTTATGTAAAAATGACCTTTTTTTTTTACTCCTTTTACTCTTCACATAATTTTTTTTTTTAATTTACAGGCGGATGTTTTAGTTCGTGGGTATAGTGGATACAACACCAGATGGGCTTTGTTATTGTTGCATTATCTCTTCCCTCTTGTAAAGCTCTTCATTTTTCATTTCCTTTTCTTTTTTAATTTCATTGGAACTATAGTTGTGATTTGAAATGGGGTTGTTGATCTGTTAAACTTTCTTGTTTTAGGATGTTAGAATTTTGGATTGTGCTTGTGAACTTTGTTCGATATTCTTGGAATGTGGGTTAGATCTCTAGCAGTTGTATTCGTTCTTCATTTATTGAGTGGGGTAAATCAGAACTCAACTTTACTGGTTGACAAACAGAGTTTTAGTCGTTATGTTTAAAGATGGAGGATAGATTTGATGGTATATGCAACTCATTCTTATGCGCTTAGGGATCAAACTGTTCAGTTTGTAACATATTTCTGATAATCATTGAAGTCAGAGGATTCATCCATCCATCTATCGATCCATCGATAGATCCATCCATTCATCTATCCATCCATGCAGTCATTGATTCCCATCGATCCACATCAATTGATCTATCTATATATGTACATATGTATGTCTATCTATAATCTACTATCTTCTTTTATCATGTAGTTTCTACTGTTGTGGTTCGGTGATCTTGTATTGCTGTCTTGCTGGAGATACGTTCATTTCATTAATGATAACCATCAGCATTTAAATATCTTCTTTGTTTGCTTTGTTATAGCCGGGGAAATTCTAGTGTTACATTTTGTATGTTGTGGCATTCCCCCCTAACTTTCTTTTTTGTGTTTGTTTAAACATCATTGTTGCACCAGATATGATGTAGTATATGTATTAGTTTTTTATTTATCTTTTTTATCTCAGGACTCAACGAAACCTCCAATTGCTACCACAATTTTCTTTGGGGCTAATGATGCAGCTCTCCCAGGGAGGAGGCGGCATGTCCCCATAGAAGAGTACCAGGAGAACCTCAGAATAATCGTAAAACATTTGAAGGTTTGGTATTCATCTCTTCACTGTTATTTTTAAGCAACCGTTTTATCGGGGCATTCCACAATATACATGTGTCTTCTTCATAGCTTCAATAATTTTTTATGTTTCATTAATTGACATCCCTAGTCTACACTTCATTGTGCATTTTTAACAAACTTCTTACCATTCTAAGAATAAAACAGAAAATATATACTGCTAAAAGAAACCTACAAGTTAATCTGCACATATAGTGATGATCTAAAGCAGTGTTCTTAAGCCAAATGTGGAGTTCCCTTCCTAGCCATTGGCTCACATGAAAAGAGGAGGGAGGTACTTTTATAAAATCCGAGGAAGCACAGACATGATACACAAATATGACACTACACGAACATAGTGACACGTCAATTTCCAAAAAATTAGGACACAACACAGCAAAAATTTGGGAATTAAAAATATGAAATGTATAATATGCATTTACATATTATGTAATTTTATAAAATTTTGAATGAAAATTTAACTAATATGCATCGAAGTTCTTTTAAACTATATAAAATTGCTTCTAGAAAAAATTTTTGTTATCATAAAATTTCAAGGTTTTTCTATAATTGTATTGGGCATCATAAATAAATTTGGCCCAATAATCTGATGAGCTTGATATGAGCTTGTTTAATCATTTTCCAAATGATTAATTTCAAGTGTTCAGCTTCAATACCTCTTGATAAAGTTCAAAACATGATCTAATATTTGCATTATTAGAAAGAATATATTTCATATTAAGCTATTCATAACATTTGAAAAAAAAATTAGGTTAACTTTACGAGTGCCAAAAGTATAAGTACTTGTAATGAAATTGAGACTTGGGAAAAATAACAAATTGTCCGTCTAATCATTTCATCCTACTAAGAACCATCCCACAATAAAAAACAATAGGCAAGTGGAGTCCTTGTGCTTTATAACTAGTGAGCTCCCTTTTGCAAAACGTCGCCAATGGTGGCTAGAGTGCTTCATGTGCAGGGCCCCACTAAAGACGACCATTGTCCATTGATGACTTTAGCATTTGTGGCTAGATTGTTTCATGTGCTTGTCGTGCCAATATCATATCTGATTTTTTTTTTTTGTTTGACGTGTCCAGTAGTGTTTGATTCATTTTTGGCCATATCAAATGTGTATCCGTGTTGATGTGTATCCAACACGAATGCGTTAGGATTGGAGCCATTTTAGTGCTTCAAGATGATAGTTGAATGTTTGAAATGGTTCACAAAATTTATTAGTTGTAAAGTATTTTGACATCAGGAAACATTGGGAATTTTAGGAAGCATCCAGTCCATACAATTACCAACTTGAGCAATAACTATTATAAGATGAAAACATCACAAAAGCATCAATACTTATCTAAAAGTATACAAGGACTAATTTCCAGTTGACAACGATATCAATTTGTATTAAAATCAAACCAAGCCAACAAGCCTTAATCCTAATGTATTTGGGGTTGGCTACAAGAACTAAGACAGAGAAACTTTTATGTTGTTAGATGAATCCTCCTCTAATCATTCCTATCCACCACCGTCCAGTCTTCAAGTTCTAATAGTTTTATATAATTATTTATCACTTCCAACCATGTCTTTTTTGATCTCTCCTTCTACCTTTTATCATGTGAAAAGTCAATTTGTTACGTCTTTCGAATAGGTTTATCCCTTGATCCAGGTCCTATGTGGCCAAACCATCGTAAACAATTGTTTCTCGCCTTATCCTTTATATTAATTATCCCAACTTGGAGACAAATATCCTTATTTCTAACTCTGTCATTCCTAGTCTTTCCATACATCCATTTTAGCATTCACATTTCTGCTACACTCATATTTTATAAATGTTACTTGTTGTTAGCCCAACATTCTGCACCATATAGCAAAGCATGTCTAATAGTTGTCCTATAGAACTCCCTTCGAACTTAAAGGTACAATGCAATCACATGAAACTCCTGTCACACTTCTCCATTTAATCCATCTCCATTTAATCCATCTAGCGTTATGGTTACATCTCCATCAATCTACCCTTCTTTTTGAATGATCACCCATAGATACTTAAAGTGCTCAGCTATATGGTATCACTTGATTCATCAAATGTGATTGTTTTTTGATCGTTATTCCTTCTTTTTACTAAAAATACACTTCATATACTCAATCTTTGATCAATTGAAAAACCCTGAAGATTATAGTGTTTGTCTCCACAACTCTAATTTAAATTCTATTTCATCAACTGAAAAGTACAACCATTTGTACCATCCAGAAATCATTTAAGCGGCAGCTTAAGTGTATGCAAAAGAACCATTCAACTTATAGGTAAGACAATTATCTCTTTTCAATTGATTACTTTCCAATACACATTAATCATCATTCACAAGTGTGAGTTCAACAATTAATGGATGCATCTACACATATGAATAATGATGAAGGATTATATTGGAAATTAATTAATAGAAAAGAAATGGAGGGGAGTCTATTCCACTTCATCAATTTATCAAATAAATTAAGCATTTGTCGAAAAACTCATCAAGGTTAATTGAGGCTCGTTTATAAATCAAACAACATTGTTAAGTTTGATTAACAAAAAAAACCAATTTGGACATGGATAAGCTCAACTCATTTAAGTTCAGGAATAATTTGATGAGTTGTTCACGAATAAGTTTTAAAAGGCTCAATAAAAGCTTTTTTAATCCTTTTCAGGATGTTTATTTGAAGTTTTCAAGATTAATATCTCTTAACAATGTTCAAAAAATATTATTTAATATTTAAATCATTAAAAAGTATATATTACATGTATAAAGTCATCCATAATTTTTTGAAAAATTATTAGTTTAAATTAGCTTTTTAAGTGCCAAAAACATCACTTGTAATAAACTTGAGACTTGGAAAAGATAACAAATTCTTTTAGTCCTTCCAATTATATCATCACACGTGAATAGAGAGTAGGGGTATACATGAATTGAGTGCTGCTTGACTAACTTTTACCAATATCGAACAAGTTCTTAATGAGCTTTTTGGCGAACTTGTTTATGAACAGCTTATCGAACTTTCTTGTGAATATAAACGAGTCAAGCGTATCTATGTCTTGTCTTTGTTTATTAATTGAGTTTTAAAATGTCATTTGAACTCCTTTTTTTAAGTTTTATAAACAAGCCTAGAGAAGTTTTAACCGAACTTGTTCATGATCTGTTTGTCGAATGGTTGGTTCTTTTATATTCTAATAGAGGGTCCTTGCATTTTGTCAATGAAGCATGAACTTGGCTTCACTCCTAACATATTTGTGCATTTTCAACATATCTCGTGTTTGACATGGCCAAATATGCTAACACAACCAAACATGTCATAAAAATAAAAAAAAGGATATGGTAGGGACAACACAAACACGTGAAGTAATCTTGCCACAAATGTTATTAGCCAGCAGTGGACAATAACTCTCTTTAGTTAGGTCAAGGACGTGAAGCACTCTAACTACTATTGGCTTATGTTTTGGGAAAGGAGCACATTATTTATAATGTGCAAGGATCCTCCGATTGTCTATTCTTTTCTAACATTGGATGATGCTTGGCAGGATGAAATGATTTGAAGCAGAATTTGTTCTCTTTCCCAAGTCTCAATTTTATTCCATGTACCTATAGTTTTGGCGCTTATAAGTTAATCTAAATAATTAAAAAAAAAATGGATAGCCTTAATATATGAAGTATATACTTTCTAATGGTCTAAATATTATATTATGTTGTGCACTTTGTTGAAATACATTGAAGCTTAAAACTTGAATAGTCATTTCTAAAATGGTTAAACGAGCTGTTATTGAGCTCATAAGATTATTGGACCAATTTTTTTTTTTAATATCCAATACAATTATAAAATAACTCGGACATTTTATAAAAACAAAATATTTTTAGAAGTGATTTTTATATTTTGAAAGAATTTTAGTGCAATTGGTTATATTTCCCGCCATGTTTTGTCCTATTTTTTTGAAAATTGACATGTTCACTGCGTGTGTCATGTTGTACCCATGATGCATGTTCATGACTGCCATCAAATATTCGTCTGCAATGCATTTGGGTTTCTTTTGCCTTCCATCAAATTTGGGGTATCTACTTTCCAAGTAATCTTCATACTTCTTCTGTTGGGCAAAAGTTGTTGAACCTACCTCATTTTCTGGAGCTACTTTTGACTGTCACATTTTTCTGTATGCAGGAATGCTCACCCACCATGCTTATTGTGCTTATAACTCCACCACCTATTGATGAGGAAGGGCGCTTGCAATATGCACGGTACAGGATTTTTTTTCCTTCTCCTTTCTTGTTTTTAATCTTTTTTGAGATTATGAAGGATGTTTTATCCATCTTTACACATTAACTACAATGTTGTTATCATCCCTGTCATCACCTTTTTCTTTTTATTTTGGTTGTCTAGAGCTATAATCTTGCTTCTACCATTACCTGTGCAAGGAGCAGTCTGCAGAGTGCTCCATTTCTTGTGCTAGATTCTTGAACATTTCTCTAACTCTCAAACTTGTACGTGTGAAAATGAGACATTGAGTGTCCTTCACTGAATCCTTCCTTTTTGCTGACATTATATATTGGTAGACTCATCATGCCTCTCCAGCATCCTTATCCCTTGGTTGTTTAGTTTTTGTTACAAACAATCACTACCTGCTCTGCTACTTCTATTGCACCAGAACTATGTTGCTACTTCATCCATGCATCCCGACTATAGCACAATCATGTTTACTTCCGATCCATGTTGCTTCGATTTCTTCTCTAGCACTCTAAAACCATCAACAACACAGTCATACCACGTCTCCACCAAATAACTGCTCTGGCCTACCTGAATTTCGTTACTTTACCACTATGACATTGACAATATCACTGGCAACATGAAAATTAATTACGTTACCGTTGCGAGTTTGCAACTGCCAAGCATGTTAGCTTCATCTATAGCACATCCATCAATTTTCTGTCATTTCTTCCAGTAGTTCTACTACAGTGTAGTAGTGTCCCACAATGTGGAATCTAAGAATCAGGAAAATGATAACCCAAATAATGTAAGATTTTCCAGTTTTGAACTTTCATTTCTGCAGACTTAGAAATCCATGAAACATGAAACAATTGTGACAAAGACTTCTGTTATGAAATGTTACTATTTCTTAGTATGTCACAGCTCGGAAATAATTCTTAATTTGGTTTGACAGAGCCACTTGTGGTGAGAAAGCGATGACATTGCCAGATCGAACAAATGAAACAGCAGGAGTCTATGCAAGGGGGTGTGTTGAGTTAGCTGGAGAACTGGGTCTCCGATCCATCAATCTTTAGTCCAAGATGCAGGAAACAGATGGTTGGCAGAAAAACTATCTAAGGTTTGTGATATTCTAAACTACTGCATTTTAGAAGCTTGCTACTCCATATCAAAAAAAAAAAAAAATGAGATCCTTAGTGGAAGTCTGAAAGAAGTTCTGCATACACATAGCAATGGTTCTCTCTACTTCACAGTATCCAATCAAGTTCACTTTTAATTTTCCTTTCTCAAATGATGGCTCAGTAAATCTAATCACTTTATTTTTAAGTTTTAATGGTAGATAAAGCCGACCAAATTCAGTTCGGATATTTCCACTAAGATTAGAATTGTTGCTGTTGCATAACATCTACCCGAGTAACGAGTGACTTGTAGATGGAAGAACTAATATAGAATTACATTCTGAATATATTTCAGA
>JBBYHK010383003.1:0-23612 GCA_038382065.1 Adansonia grandidieri | reverse complement strand
TTAGTCCTTGTGCCCTATTTTATAATTTCTTTTAAATGGAGCCTAGTTTTATACATAAATTTGATTTGATACTAAATTTATAAATGTTTTAAGTCATAAACTTTTTTAAAGTTTTCCTTTTTAGAACAATTTTTTGCTTTTTTGCTCTAAATTAAGTTGTAAATTTGAGTTAGTCTAGGCCAATACTCAATACTCTTATGGGTACCTGACATGAATCTCAGGATACATGTTTTTCTTTTTCTTTAATATATGATTGTTTTTCATGAATAAAAAGTGAGATTATGGTTAAAGTCTTTGTGGAGTGGAAAGCGTGTATGACTTAAAATGCTATGGGGTGAGGGGATTAGGTAAAATTCTTTCTTTGTCACACAAGAAGTGGACTATTGGACAAATCGTTCATCTAACTGGTCTTGGATGGCCACCACAAAGTGGCCAACGCTTGGAGTTACCACCGATTATTTAGGCTAAGTGTGATCAGATGTCTATTGAAATCAATGTTTTAAGTTACTAAACTTGAAACACATACTCCAAGGTCTACATGGTCCAGAGATTCGTTGGTCGGGTTCGAGAGTTGGTTACACGTGAGGAAGAATTAGCACTCTCACTACACCTAAAAGATATCTTCTAGCTATGTCTTACATCAGTTTTAGTTTTTTAGTTTTGACTTGTCATTATTTTGTTATAATCCCTTTTTATGCATAAATTTTGTATAATATAATAATTATGTTTTAAAGAAAGAAAAATTTAAATCTCGTATGCATCCCGAAGATGTAGGGAACATTGGAATTTTCTTGACAAAAATGATCTCTTGATTTTGTTTTGAAAACTAAACATTTCGACATTGCTTTCTAATTTTCAAAAATAATTAAAAAATATGAATGCAAAATGGAGACAAGAAAGGAAAATGTGTTAGTAAGGCGAAAAAGTATATAGTAAACATTGCAGAAAAAATAAACACAAAAAAAGCATGGAAAAAAGGGACGGTTGGTATGTATCTCATAATTATCTTTGATTATTACAAAATAATCGAAATAACAATTTTGAGACACGTTTGGACTCAATGGTCGCTTGAGGTATAGAAAAAATAGATTTTGATTAAAAGAGCCTGGATGTTTGGAATAGAAAATTCAAATTTTAAGTGCAGTTTGAAAAGCAATGTTAGAGTATCCCTTTAGAAAATGGGGTTAAAGTATCTTTGAAGATGAAAACTTTAGTAATTTTTGGAAAATAGAGTGTTTTTGGTAAAAATTATAGATTTTAACTTGAAATTGCTAATTTGAAAGAAATGACAAAATTTAAAATTTTTTAAGCCATTGATCCAAGCCTAGTGGGACTCATGTTATAGTTTTGATTCCATAGGGAATTAATTAGGTGCATTTCAGCATTTGAACACCTTAAAAAAGTGGTTCGTGAAAAATTCGTTTAGCTTTTCTTAAATCCAAATATAGAGGACAACATCGCGCTATCATTATTCTTGAATTTATTCCAGGCTCCTCTGATGGCTTTAGCGGGTAAATAAGGTGCCGTTGGAAAGTTAACTTGATCAGGATTAACATAAAAGTATCTCAAAAATCTTGGAAAATCATTTTCTAGGTGGAATTAATTTTTGAATTTGAGTTTGTTTTAGCATTGGTTGCATGTGCAAGGGAAAAGGTGTAATGTACTTCGAAAAATCGTCCTGGACTCATTCGAAACCATTAAATTGTAAACAACACCTTTCTAGAAAGGGAATTTCATTAACTTTTTAGGAAAATATTTTAAAAATAAAAAAGTCATTTAGTGGGTCAAAATGGCCTAAACAAATGTAAATCTAAACCTAGCAATTCATGTATTTATATCATATTCGTATATTTTCTCATGTCATAATCATGTTTAAAGTTTTTATATTTATATCAATTTTAATACGTTTATAATTAATTTTAAAATCTATTCGTATAGTTTTTTTTAACTTTATGCATGTCATATTTATGTAATCGTGTCAAATATTGCCAGGTTTATGTGAATCGCTAATTTTATGGGTTATAGGTAATAAAGGTTTAGAAAATCATAATTCTTTTATCCGAAATGGTTTGATGGAAAATAAGATACTGTTAGAAATATAATTCAATGCTCTTTAAGTGAAAAATATCAGGAAATTCTAGAAAAATGATCTAACGGCAAACAAGATATTGTTGGAAAGGTAATTCAATGTCCTTCAAGAAAAAAATCAGGAAATTCCAAAAAAATATTTTAGGGCTTGAAAATGATTTTCAAGTCGTAAGACACAATATTGCCAAGGCAAAACAGGGGAACTTTTCATTTTTTGGGTTTTCTAGAACTAGGCTTGAGTTATTGACATCCAGATGTCCTTGACAAAGAGGGTCAATGACAATAGCCTCACAAACTTATTCATTTAATCTCGGAGTTATTTGGGATGATAGAACAAACCATTAACCAGGTCACTAGCAAGAGGTATTAGACCTCAAAATCAAGGCACAAACATTTTTAAAACAAGTCAAAAGGCTATTTTATTTTGAAAATCAAAATGGTTAACCTTATTTAATCATGAATCTAAGCATGGAAAGCTTGATTTTTCCCAAGATTGGTGGACCAATTAGTGAAAACATTAAATCCATACTCGTTTTCATTCACTGAAGTTAGTATAGACTTAACTTAGGGGTTTTATTTTGAAAACAGATTTTTCAACAAACAAACAACAAAGAAAGGCATCAATAAGGCATTTTTAATCGTGTAAAGCGTGTAAACATGGCATCTATGACAAACATGTGCTGGGTCTACAACAAGACAATATTTTTTTCATGTAAAACATACTAAAAATGGAAAAAATGCAAATAACTGCATGAACAATTAAAAAGATGCTTATGTCAACATAAAAGATGACATGACCATGTGAGAAAAAGCTTCTAGGGTGTGAAACAAATGGAGAAAAATTTTTATAGCATCAAAGACATGATTTTTATGCCATCAAGCAAACACAAAAAAATCATCAAGCTCAATAGAACATCAAAGCATATTGAAATGATAATGTTTCATTAAGTATTATGGATGAATGATGGTGGAAAATACCAAAAATTAATGAAATAGTGGCATTCTAAGATGAACTAAGAAAAATATGATTTTTGAGCATTTAAGCAGCATCAAGGAATCATAAACTCAAAATATCATCAAAAGAAGCTCAAAGATACATACTTTCCTATAAAGGTCATGGCTTAATGATGATTGGTTAGCTATATGGCATGGGATGTGTGTATATGCAAAAAAATTAAAAAAAAATGTGGAAAATACACAACAAACTTGCAAAACTCTTTTTTTCCTTGTCCACTCAAAGCTATAATTTTTATGTTCTTATGGTTTTTTTTGTGTTACTGGTTTTTGGCTCACTTTTTTTTCTTTACTTATTATTGATGAGTAAGAAATAATAGATACTATGGATAGAAAGGAGTTTGGTGGTGAAAAGAGGTAAGAAATGAGGGTTTTGGAGGGTTGCTAGAAGAGCTACAAAAATGGAAAGTTGTTTTTAAAAATATAAGCTATGAGTATGTCTTAAGTATTGTTGCTGAGCCAAAGTTGGTCTTTTTATAATCAAATGCTTAATTAAAGCTTAAAACCTAAAAAAAAGGGCAATTGTAGGGTCTTTCCTTATGTACCATTCAACAATCTTGGGCATTATGCTCAGCTCTCTTGATTTTCATTGGTTTTCGTAGCCAAGGTGGTGGAGCTAATAGTTTCATGTAGTTTGTTAGTGGAGGAAAACCAAATATGCCCTTAAACAAACCATGTTTTTCATGAAAATGTCCTATTTTCTAGTCATTTTAGGCCTCAAGAATTCATTTGATCCAATCATAAGTCTAATGCTGAGGCCTGGTATGAACTTTGATGATTTTCTGTGCTAAAAACATTTCTAAATTGGATTTTTAAATCATTGGTGTAAAGGCTAAAAAATGGCATAAATTAGGCAAAAGTGTCTGCATATATCGATACAAAGAACTTTGCATTGATACGTACTGTAAAGTTTACCTCCCTGTATCAATATAAAAAATTCTATATTGATACATAAAGCAAATTTGCCCAGATATATTGATATCACACAGCCTATACTGATACTTCTATTTGTTTATTGATACATTTTGGCCAAAAATCATGATTTTAGCTATGATGTAAACCTGTATCGATACAAACTCCCTTGATATCAATACACCTGCCAATGTGTCGATACAAGATCCTTTGTATTGATACCACAAGTGGGGTTTTGGGTGTACCGATACATAAAGGCCATATATCGATATCTTCATGCAAAACTGTGAGTTTTCCATGCCTATGACTCTCCAAACACCTTACATTAGCCTAGAATGGTGGGGAACTAATCTAAGCTCACTCGAATGACATTGATCACATTTTCTCAATATTATCCCTAGGCATTTCAAACCTTCTTAAAAAAAATATAGCATCCATCAGTCGTTCCCTTTTTTTATTTTTATAATTTTATTTTATTACTTTCCAATTAAGCCTCGAGGTATTGCAAATTATCTTAGGAAGAGAAATAAGTGCATTTAATCTAAAGTTCTATGATTGGGCATGATTTCTTTGAAAGCGGCCAAACAAAATTAAGTGTTTACAAAATGTACTATAGATATGTGTGATTAGTTGGTACCAAGTTTTAGGTATTACGAGAGTGATCAAATCCTTACTTGTGGTGTAACCAAATTTTAAACCTAATTCTCTAGATTTCTAGGTGAGCATGTCATAAAATTATTTCTTTAGAGTTTCATAACTCTTAAGTAAATGGTTTTAATAGATATCTGATCATACCTAGCCCAAAAAGATCAATGGTAATTCCTTAACCTAACCATGTTCTATTTTAATAGGAGAAGCTTGGACGAGCGATTTGTTCTGATGGCTAAGGCCCTACAATGATTATAATGTTACCTGCTTTGATATGTTGGGATTTATATCTTGATATATTACAATGCTGTCCACCAAATTTTAGCTTGCTCGCTCAAAGGCTGAATGCTAGTTGTAAGAAGCCAGATTTTAGTTTCCTTATCCAAGGCTTTTTATATGCTAGCTATAAGTTTTTTCTTCTTTTTTGGTCTAGTTGGAGTTGCACGGAATATGATGTTAAAGAAAATTTTTCAAAATTTTCATTATAGTTTCATTATGTTTGCTAAAGCTCTAATTATTTCTTCCTTAGTTCAACAATATTATTAGAGCTTTAGGATTGTTCCAGTAAAAAGTGCTATAGAAATGCTAATCAAATGGAACCCAACAAGTTATCATTTTAGAAGGAAGAAATGGATTAGTAGTTAAAAAAGTTATAATTCTTACATTTTAATTACAATTACTCTTATCTTTGAGATTGATTAAATATATAAATATAAATATACAAATTCACAATCATGCATCTTTATCGAATATGATTATCACAAGAGATCTATTTACAACTATTGAAAGTAATTTCTTTTTTAATTTTGAAAATTTCCCCTTTGTTTAACTCATTCTGATTAGTTTTTTCATTGATATTTCATTGTTTTGGAGATTTTTTGGTTTTTTTTTTCAAATCTAAGTAATTCCAAAATCTTGAAATATTTTCTTTTGATAACTTTTTTCTTACTAATTTTCAACTTCTTTTTGGTTAAATGGCTTGTTCCATTGGATATTTCAAATCATTTGCTTGTTAATTAGGCTAAATTAAGAGCATTTAATTATTTTGATTCATAAAAACATGGAATATGGAAATGAAATTTCATCATCTAATATTTGTTTGCTTTGCTACTTGCAATGAGCAATGACCTAGATTTTGTAACCAAAGTTCATAGATTAGCATTAAGTTCATAAAGTTTGTAGATTTCATCATATTGTTGCTAGATTAGATTGAATTAGAACACGTTTAGCATTTATGAATCTTGTTTAAGGGCATTTTAACTAATAGAAAAAGATTACCTCAAGAGCTTTTCATTAAGAGCACAGAGTATATTTTAATGTTTTGTGAGTCTTAACCTATTAGAGAAGTTACAATAATATTATGATGATGAGTATTAGCTTGATAAGGAAGCTTCTTTGAAATAGAGTAAGTTAATGAGTATTAGCTTGTTACTAAGTAAGTTTCCTTTTTATCCATTACAACCATTATACTGAGATTACCTTTTTGCTTGTAGCAATGTTCACATCCTGTTCTCAATAAAAATAGGTAGATGACTGTCTTGTTTATTTTTCATATTGCTATTAACGTAAATTTATGCAGTAAAATAACAATTATAATGTCATTAAAGTTAGGTGAATCAAAATTGATGAGATGAGATCATTAGGGCTTACACTCTTAGACTTTAAAAACTTATAAACCCTTGAATATTGTTCAAGCTAAATTGATTGATTTGATTTCATCAGTATGTAATATTGTAGTTAATTTTAATTGTTCTTTAAATAATGGGTTGACTTTTGGGGCTTATGTTGTGTTTGTCAATTATGTTGATAATTAATTTATGTTTTTAGATTTTTTTATTAAAATGGTTGGAAAGTATTTATATTGTTTTTGACATGTGTAGGCAAAGTATTTATGATACTTAAGATAAAGCTAAAGCACAATCTTGAGTGATCAGAGTACCCATCACAAGATGCAGAAAAATCAAAAATATGAAAAGTACATTTCTGGAGTATTGGAACTTAAAAGTGACAAAGCACGAAAAAACATGTCAAAAAGGTTCAAATGATATAAGTAGTAGTAATTATGCATCTTATTCTTCTTATTATAATAAAGGATTGATTATAAGATTTTTTGTAAGAGTTTGCGCAACTTTGCTTATTTTATGTATTGGCAAATGATTTCAATTTTCTTGTAAATTTAAAGCAGTGTATGTATACTTGATACTTTAATTGTAGCATTACTTAAATAGAACTTTTTTTTGTTAGTCATTGAAAAATGTTTGATCCTTAATATATTATAGTTTTTTTAGTTAGAATTAAATTTTGTAAAAAAAATATATTATATTGGTTTAATAAGTTAATAAGTATAACTTGAAAACATTTGTCATTTTTTCTTAAAGAGTAATTTAATAAAAGATGTAAACTAGGAACCTTTTATGCTTATTAACCAAATATAAAAATCTTATATTAAATCTTGCTAAGCCAAACACATGTATGACACATTATTGGGAATGTAACTTTGTCATCTTGTAAAGGGAATCTTATGACCAAAGGTAATAATGTAGGAAGTCTCAGGATGGTAAATAACCAAAATATAAAAATTTACAATTATATTCATATAGATCACAGCAAAAACAAAGCAAACAAATTAAGCCGAGACTCCCTTAACTATATCATCTTGCATGATTTTGATTAATTTTTAAAAATAAGAACATACAGAATAGATCAAGATCTATCATACCTCAACTAAAATATATCTTGAAGTGATTCCATGACTTTAAGAACTCTCACAGTGAGCTTAGTTGCCATAAACCAAAGCTATCTAAGTGCCTAGCCTCTAATAGTTATCCACACAGGTGATATGGAAAAACCTTCAATGAAGGAGAGATTTTATTGTCAGGAACTATTCTAGCAGCTTAGATTTCAATAAACCTTTCCTTGCACTTAAAAGACCTTGATTCAATGATGAAAGCGAGATGAAGAAAAAAATTTCTTTGAGAACACAAGGATTGCATAAATGCCCTTTAGGGTTTCTAGGCAAAATGCAATTCAAGGTTTTCAAGTCCTCTTGGCCAACATTATCAAGACTTATTGATCTATATGGGACAGAAAACATGGTTAAACATATCGAGGGTTTAAATTTTTAATTTTAAAAAATTTTTAATTTTGCCCCTGGCCATTTGTACTTATAAATTATACCTAAGTAACCATTACTTATATTAGATATATTAGCTCATCTCATTTTAATTTCTACTAATCACTCTTATGTGTGTGGGCACCATCATGTTAGTAATAAACATAAATGCCTAATTAAAAATATTTATATTTATAGACTAAGATTGGCATTTAAATGCATCATGGCCACTTAACATGCAGAGAGTGTCAATATGGTTTTAACAGGCCCTTCAGCGTTCAGTATCTCAATAAAATTCAATCATTTCATCATATATCCTTGAACTTGGAAAGATGGTTTAATGTCTACTCTTAACCCATTCTATATCAGCATACAACCTCTATGTGTTAACTTTATAATCAGTATTGTCTTAGCTAAGAACTTTGAGTTAATATAGGCTTGGTACATGTAAGATATGTTCCCTTAAATCACTTAGAGTGATAAATCCTTTTGGGCCACTATTTCATCTCCCATGTGATTAATGCCATACCTAAAACCATCTGCCATAAGCATTCATTTGTTGTGGACCCATTCGTGATAGAATTAATGTATGACACTCCTCATATGAGATGACCTAGTGCTACAAGTCTAAGGATCACTTATACCGTTGACACATAAGAGTATTTTTATAGATACTTAAGTGAAATACCAAATGGAACTCTCACGGCAGGTCATGTTCAATGAACCTGTTACCATAACAAGCACCCATATGTTATCTCCAAGTACCTCTATACTTTAACTTATGAGATCAGTTGCATGCATCATATACACAGAGGCTTCACATATACCAGTTTTTTGTGCATTGTCAATGCCCTGTCTTGACTATACGATGACCAAGAATATTTTTAGAAACATGGCTTTAATGCATAAGGATCTTACAATTGGAACGTTTTACAATTCTCTTGCAAGGCCAACGTGTTTCACAGGCTTTATCTACATAAGATATTTGTAACCATTATTAAATAGATTCTTATGCATAAAGAAATATCTCTTTAATATTAATAAAATATGCTACTTGTATATATGAAATCACTACATACTAATGCTTTACAAGCCATTACGATTGGCTTGTAGGGCCTACACTAATAAATAAAGTATTATTTGAACCAAACCCTCCCAAGGATAACCCAAGCTACATTTGTTGCTACTTCCACACAGTCATAGCCTTTACTTTTGGGTAATTTTTCCCTTTTTTCATTTTTTGGTTTGGCTCTCAAATTTTACATTTTTTAGGCTTTTTTGTTTCAATTTAATATTCTTTTATTTGTTATCATTGTTTTAATATTCTCAAGTTTAATCATTAAAAAAATTTTAGTTAAAATGATGCATTTGAATCTGATTAGTCTTAAGCAAACATTAATTAGTCAGCTCATTTACAACACGATTTGTTAGGCAAAACTATGGATGAAAGATTATTTCCTACCTGATAGAAAGAATAAAAAAGTGACAGGTTGAGTTTACTTAAATTTTAGACATGTGGACCAAATGAATCTTTCAACATTATTTGCTACACCATTCCACTACATGAAGTGGTAAAAAGAGTTCCTGTTCAGCTTTCAGTTTAGCTCTATTTTTGTCCCAAGTTCTTATAATATATACCGATTAAGAAGTTTTGATCTTAGAGGGTTTAATGTCAAAGTTTAGTTTTGTGTTTTTGTATTTATAAGATGAAAAGTTTGAGAATTTTCTACCTTTAGTTTGTAATAGTAATTGGATGAAAAGTTAAAAGCCTTAATTTAAACTTTTAGAGAAATGTATAGATTACTTGCATAGCTTATCAATTCCTCCAAAAGTTGAATATAAAGCTATGCAAATTAGCATCTTGTAATTTACTTGGTTAAGCAGAAGGAATCATCTATCCTTTGATGTTATTGCCATAATGAAGCTAAAAAAAATTCTTAAAATGTAATATTTGAAGGTTGTTTGTTTAAACTATAATCTTGCTCTCACAATAGCAAACTTTGTTCAAAGTGTATTACTGTTCTAATAGCAAACTATGTTAATGGTTCTTATTCTATAAAATACAGCTTTTTATATTGCTAGTTTTTTTTTTCTTTTATGTCCACATTTTCCTATTTCTGAATAGCAATAGAATACAACCCTGTATTGATGTAGGGTTACCATCTAATATGTATATGAACTCCCCATGCATTTTGCTTGAATTTTTTAAAAAGCTACTGGAAATTGTTATTTAGCTCTTCACAATGCAGTCTTCATAGTTTTCAATCGGTTTTTCTTACATGTAGCTTTTGGCACTCCCAAGTTGAAATTGTACGACACTTGGCCAATCCTTCTTAAATGTATAAGCCACAACCATGTTATCACTAGCAACTGCATGTTCATCAGCCTGAAAGAAAAGCATGTCAAAATTTATTCTTGGAATTTCTCTAAAGAAGATTGAGCAAGGAGTCTTTGGAGAAGTAAGTTTTGAAACAATTTTTTTTTAAAAAAAGAAAGTTAATAGGAAATTCAAATTCTAGCGACCAGAATCTAGGGTATATGGTTTTCTTCGACGAATGGATAAGCTTTTCAATCTTCCGTGTTTGTCAATCTAAGTTTGGGTGTTTAAAACTTTTGAAAAAATTGATAGTAAAAATAGTTGAAATTTATATTACTTTTGTTAATTATCCCACATATATCTGTTTTGGTTTTCTTTTTCTTTTCTATCCCAATTCTATTTTCTTTTGATTCTTTTTCCCTTTTCAATTTTTTAATCTATTTTTTTAATATTTTTACAAAATACAGTTTCTTTAATTTAGTTTAATTATAGTATGAAGTTTCTTCATATAAGTTTATTTATTTATTAATACTTAATATGATTTCACTATCGATTGATTTATTATTTGTTCTTATTCTTTAGCATTATTTTACTAATCTATGATTTTTTTAAGGATAGTTTGATTTAATTAGATTTAGTTCAATTTTATTTTATGTTACTATTTTACATAAGATGTTTTACATAATTTGCAATTTCTAAATTAAATCATACGTAAATTGAGGTTTTGTCAATGATGAAATTCAAAGCGTCACAAATGGGTGATTTTTAAGAAATTTCTTATTAAAACGATTTTTGCAAAAATTCAATTTGGTAAAGATTTTGAGAACTATTTTCAATATCAAAAGTTATTATCTATTTTTGAAATAATAAAATAGTTATAATTTAAGAAAGATTAAATAGGTTATAAAATTAATTAAAAGTAAGGTGTTTTTATAATAAATTAAAACAAATCTAATAACAGAACCTCTCCAATGGAAAGAACGTTTCTTGTGTGCACATTTGAAGTGAGGAAAATTTTAAAATATCTCTCTAGAATGGTAGAAAGGACCTTAAAACTTTTTCAAGAATACTTGAATAAATTAAGATTAAAAACCATTAAACAAGATGAACATAAGGTAACATAATTAATTAGGTACTATCTCACAATAGCTTTGGTAGGGGTGCTAATCCTTTCATACAGATAACCGTATGAATGAATCTTGTTATGAAGAAGTAGGCCAAAACCTATTCTTTTTTAAGTGCCATGATCTGGCTTAGGATAAATTTAAAAAAGGATATATTCACATAGGTGGCTAATTACACCTAAATAAAGCAAGATTTATGGCAACTTATGATAATTTGTGATAGCATGCTAAATTCGTATTTGGCATGTTGTGACAATCTGATGACTTTGGTAGAAAGTTTAAAAAGTCGAGCCAATGATCAGGCATATGATACTATAGGTCTAAATAATGGTCTGAATTTTTATGTTCTTTTCATCTTTTCATGATTTATTATTTATTTATTTTTGTCAATACTTTGAATTTTTATACACACAAAACACGTGCATGAGCATGACATAAGCATTATACTCCTTTTAAGAGGGGTAAAATACTTATATTTCGTGAGGTGATAACCTTCCAATGGCAAGTGAAACATTCTCAAAGTGTAAAGTATCAAGGCTTTTGTCAGATGATAACCTTTTCAATGGCTAAGGAAATACTCTCATCCAAATTGTGTCCTTATCAATTGGAGTCTATGATGGGTAAGGATTACAGTACCTTACTCATCCCTACATGTCATAATACATATTCCATTGTATTATCATTGTGTTTATATTAGATTTTTTTGTATGAGGATTCCCCATGTCCATGCTTCCTATATGGGTTATCATCATTGAAGCCTACACTATAAAAGGCTTATCAAATGGTTTATTCCTCCTATGTTGGTAGTTTGGTAGGTTTATAAATGTATGTAGGGATAGTTAACTATCTTCAACCTGCAATTTAATGTAAAGTTATTAAAGCCTTTTAGAGTAGGTTTTCATAAAAAAAATTTATTTTAAGTTTCCTCATATTAAACATGATATTGTTTGCTTTAAATTGATTTATATTTTGAAATGATAAATATTAAGTTTGATCAAGTCTTTTGAAAGGTTTTATTAGTACAAGTTTTCAGGATATATAATTTTATATTATTATAATAAAACTTAGCTTTCTAAATTAATATTCTTGGAATTGAAAATTCATTTCATTGTTAGTTGTGTCAATATTTTGGTTTCAATTCTTTTTTTTTAAATAATGTAAATTCTCAAGCGAACAATTTTGGTCAAATTGCTTTTAGCCAGAAGTCAATATTTTTCCATATGAAAACATGCATAATCTATAGTTTGGAAAAAGGATCAATCCTTATAAAAGGAATCAATCATTCTTTGAAACAAAATAATCTTCTTTGGAATAGAATAAGTTGATTAGTTGAAAGCTCAAAGGGACCCACCATCTTAATTGATTTTCTTTTAAGTGAATTCCTTTGACTATAAAGCCTAAACGGATTAATTCCTTTTCGAAGGGATTGATCCTCTTTTGCTTTTAACATTTAAATTATTTGAACTATAGTTGAAAGGAATCAATCCCTCCAAGAAAGATTAACCTCCTTGTCCTCTAATAGTAGTAAGTACAAATCAACGATTTTGTTCTTTATAATGAAGAACCAGTAACTCACAATTACCTCTAATTGTAACAAGGTCTTTCGACACTTTTTGTTGAATATCAATGGGTCAATAAGTATATATAAATATGAAATATGTATATCAATACATGGGTTATCGTACATAACTATAAGGTACATAAATATATTACACGATTGATATCAGTGGTGAATGAGAAATTGTTTGATAATGCCTACTTAAAGAAGAAGAAAATTTGGTTGTTGGCATTGGTGGTGAGCAATCCTGCATTGATAACTTAGGGTTTAACTTTGTGGTATATATTAGCCAAGTTCTAACATGGGTTTGGGCTTCAAGGGGTACCTAAGCTTTTGCTTGAGGGTTGAGATCTACTCAAGGTTAGACTACACATAAACGTATGCCACTGCCGCTGAGCCAGGCTTGGGATTATAATAAAGGTCAAGTAAACCTTATTTTTAGAGGTGTTCATTGGCTAGGTCAAACCAAGTTCAGGCCAAATGTAAGCATAGTATTAACATCAAAAATGTTTGTCCAAACTTGACCCCACTCAAAATAGAGGCCTCGAATTTTGCCCAAGCTTGCCCATATTTGTAAATGGACAATCCAAGCCCGTTTAGGTCCACTCATATTATATGTTTTATAATTTATTTTTTTAAAAATATATATTTTTTTAAAGTTAATCTTTATTAATTTAATATTTTCTTTTATTAAGCTTCAAAATATAAATAATTTAACTGAGCTTTAATGTTTACACTATAATATTACATATATATAATTTTTATATGTGTGAAAATTACACAATATATAGAATATAAAATTAATATATATTTATATAATAGTAAAATAGGTTGGGTAGGACCCGACTTGAGCTTTTAAAGTTAAAGCCAATGCCTAGCCCATTTTTTAATTGGGCCTAATTTTTTGCCCAAGCCTACTTTTCGGGCCTAATATTTTTGTCTAAACCCTCCCAAATATCGGATGGGCCTTTAGGCTTAGACAGGTAACTTGACCCTTGAACAGGTCTACTTACCCTTTTGGAGCTCAGCTCGTCAGTTTTTAAAGCCCAACCAAATTTCAATTTCGATAAGATATTTTTATTCAATTTCAAATTTTATAAACATTATCCAAAATTTAAAAGGTCATCCTAATTTTAAGGAACGGTTGTAACCGTTTGAGTTTTTTACTATACTAAAAACTTGAAACTAGAGAAGTAATGGTGAAGTAGTTTTTTGGACGAGAAAAAAATTCTTGTTTTTCATACACTCCTCTGAGTTGGTCCTAACTTTAATCGTTGTCATCTTCTGTAAAAGAGATTAATAAAGCACTTAGATTCATGATGTTATCACTCGATAAGTACTGCCATCAAATAACATGCTTGAAGAAGCTTGAGAGACGAGTTGTGAATACTGTCAAACACTTGAGAGGCAGGCAAATTTTTTCTTAAGGTTAAAGGTTTCAGATATTGACTGGATCAATTCTTTGGATTTGGTAAAGCCAATTTTTTTTGTATTTTATTACTTGTCTGATTATTTTAGTTTTTTTATTTTTGATACATATCATGTAACCATTTGTTCGTGTACCTACTATATAACATTTAACAATCTTAAAATGATATTGGTATACTCTAATATAATATTTTTTAAAATTTATTTGTATTGTCGAGTTGATACTTATTTTATATCTTAATTTCGATGCTGCTTATTTATTGCTTTTAATAGTCTTAAAATTCTATGTTAGATATCAATGTAAAATTAAAGCTGTATAATATGAATTATGTATACAAATACATAGGTCATCATACATAAATACACGGTGTAAAAATGAATTACATGATTGATGTCCATGGTGAATAAGAAATTATTCTCAAGTTACCCGTTTGAAGAAAAAAAGGCAGGCCCATTGCCTGATAATAAATATTGCTTTAATAGTTTCAAGTTTAAATTTTGGTTTTAAAATTTGTTTATCATTTTAATTATAGCCTTAATTATTAAAATAGTTTTGAAACACTGTTTTATGGCATTAATTACCATTGTCTGAAACTGTTGCTTTCATTTTTGGTCAAATCTCAAAAAAGAACATAAAAGGATAAGTGAAGCAATTCTTTTAGAAGTTGATATGGGAAAAAAATTCTTTTCATCCAACTCTGCACCTTTATGTGCTATGTCATCATCTAGATAGAAAACTCGTATCATTCTTTTAGTTCACTATGTTACAGCTTGAAAGTGCTATTGACTGGTAATGAGATCAAGGTGGCTTGAGAGATGTATTGCAAAATCTATTAAGTATGTTTGATAGGTAGTAAACTTCTAAAGGTCAAAGATTGCAAATCTTAACTTGTATTTTAATTTAGATAGATTAAGAAATCCCTAACAACTTAAGACATTTATCATTTGCCCTCGCTTGACAAATTTAATAATACGTCCCTCAGTCTCCTAGATCTCATTACCAGTTAATAGCACTTTCAACAGCAACATAATAAACCAAAGAATGTTAGCGTTTCTTTGTCGAAAACAATATCCATAATAGATGAAAAGGTGAAGAGATTTTTTCTTCAGCCTATTAGCATTAGAACAATTTCATTTTCTATCCTATAAAACCAAAGAAAAAAAACATTTTAAGAGCAATTAGAATGAAGAAAAAAAGTTTAAGAAATTAAAAAAAAATTAAAGTTGATGAAATGGTTTTGACTTCTAAACTAAATTAAACATGAAATTGCTATCGAAATATTTTATCAGACAATGGGTTAGAATTAGTTAACGGGTTAGGCTCCACAACAAGAAGGCCCACTCAACCTTTAAGCCCAAGCCTAGGTGCATACAATGAGAGCAATTCCTCATTCACCTGTAGTACCAATCATGTAATATAATTTTACAATGTGTATCTATGTACGACAACCTATGTATTGGTGTATAAATTTTGTATTATACACCCTTTATTTATCATAAATATCCAACAATCCCCTACATGAATGAAAATTGTCTAATTAAAATGACATTCATATAAATATAAAACTAAAGGTATATAATACGAAATTTGTATACAAATACATATGTTGTTGTAGATAGATACACAAAGTAAAATGAATTACATGATTGATATCCATGGTGAATGAAAAATTATGCTCAAGTTGGCCCCTTGAAAAGGAAGAAAAGGTAGACCTATCGTTTGATAATAAACATTCAAGTAATAGTTTTAGGTTTAAATTATGGTTTTAAAATTTGTTTGCCATTTTAATTTTAGTATTAATTATTAAAAGGGTTTTGAAACATTGTTTTATGGCATTAAATACCATTGCATTAAACTGTTGCTTTCATTTTTTGTCAAATATTAGAAAAGAACATAAAAGGTAGGTGATGCAATTCTTTTAGAAGCTGATCTGGGAAAAAAATTCTTCTCATCCAACTCTGCAATTTTGTGTGTTATGTCATCATCATCAAGAGAGAAAATTCGTATCATTCTTTTGGTTCGTCGTACTATCGCTGAAAAATATTATCGAGCGTTAACGAGATCAAAGTGGTTTGAGAGACATATTACAAAATTTGTTGAGTACGTTTGAGCTGACAATAAACATTTTAAAGTTGAGATTATAAACCTTCACTCGTATTTTTAATTTAGACAGATTACAAATTCCTCAACATGTTATTCATTTGGTTTTATTACTGCATATTGTTGACAGTTTTATTGGTTTGTATTAACTGATCTAATAATCCGTGCTTGATTTCAGTGATTGATTTATATACCATTATTATTGTAATCAATCTCTAGCACGATCATTGTAGGCTTTATTTATACTATTTTTAATTTATTATTCTTTATGTGCACAACAAGTTTTCTTATTGAATTTTTGGATGCTATGCATGATTGGAATTTGTTGTTCGAAAGTTTTAAGATGTGTATATATACATATATATATATCTTATTTCTTAAAACTGTTTCTTCTTTCTTTTTAAATATATTGTTTTATATATATATATATATATCTACGTTTAATATTGGAATGTACTGACTTTTCAATTCTCGTTTTAATGAATTATTGACGTATCCGATTTGTCTAATTTTCTCTTGCATTTTCTATGTTGGTTGCTATGTATATTCTTTATTGTATAAAATCTCAAAGTATTAAGTATTTCATTTTTCATTGTTTGTTGATTTTGCTTGCTAATACTATATTTATAAATGCTTTCTAATTTAGTCTGTATGTGAAATATACTTCTTTTAATATATTTCATTTTATAATAACGTGCATATGTATATGTATATTGATTGGTGGTTTCAATTATGCAATGATGGTTTATTAGATTTTCGTGTTGCTCTTTACATTTATTTTATTATTTTATTGAAATCTATTTGTTAAATATATAGTTTGCAGATATATCTTTTAAATTTTATTTAATATATTTGCATTTAGATTTATATATATATATTTTTATATATTAGTGTGACTATCAACTTGTTTATAACAAGATTGTAGTTTGAGACTTAAGTCGATCTAGTTATTAAAACAAAAAAACAAAAAAGAAAAACTGATAGCAAAACTAATTATGTAATCCATGTGTGCCTATAATGTAATTATCTCCACATGCTACACATAGTGAGAGACCCAAAAAATTCAACAGTGTGAATTTTAAGTGGTGGTAGCATAAGATTATGATTTATTTAACCACTCTAATTTGATCCAGGTTTTATAGGTGGAGGTCTTGCTTCTCAAAAAAGGAAAGATAGATAATTCGAGGTAACCTTGGTAGATGAATGGAAATTTTCAGATTTTCTATGTAAGAATTATATCCTCAATGGATTGGATAACACATTTGGTGTACAGTCCAATAATGACAACAAGAGAGCCGTAGGAGTCCTTGGACAAGAAGTACAATACCAAAGATGTCAACATAAAGAAATCTGTAGTTGACTAGTTTTTGGACTTTAAGATAGTGGACTCAAAAATAGTAATTCAATTAAGAATTGAGGAGGATAACCATGATTCAAAAAGAAAGGATGGTGTTCAAACTATGGATGCCAAGGCAAATGTTATAGAAAATTTGCGGAAAAAGAAATAAGTTGTTTCCAATTCTTCCCAAGGCAATAAAAAAGTTGGTGTTAATAAGTTCATGCGTACTTACAACAAGCCTAGACTTAATGCTAGAGACTGTTGTCAAAACAAGAATAATAGAGTCTAAGACAACTTAGAGATCACAATCGGATTAAGCTTGCTACTATAGTTACTGAAGTGAACATGGTGGAGAACCTGATGACCTAGTGGGTTGACACTATTCCATTTGTCACGTGTGTTTTGATTAGAATAGTTTCTTTGAGTATAAAAAAGTTGCTCATGATGAGCAATTATTTATAGGAAACTCTTCAGTATGCAAAATATGAGGCCATGGGAAGATGATGCTCAAATTGACATCTGGGAAAAGACTAACCTCAAACAATATTGTTTATACTCCTAAAACTCTATAAGAACTTGGTATCTAGCTCTTTATTGAAAAAATGGATTTAGGTTAGTTTTTGAGCCTGATAGATTTGTACTCTTTGAATGGGAGTGTTTGTTGGGAGAGGTTATCTACATGATGGACTTTTTAAGCTAAATGTAATGAGTGTTGTAATGAAGAACAATGAAAAAAATAAAACGAGTTCTTTGGCTTATTTGTTTGACTCTTTTAATTTATAGCATAATAAATTAGGTCACATGAATCATAAGACCTTGCAAATGATTAGTAATTTGGATTTGGTTTTGAAAATCCGGATCGATAAAAATTACAAGTATGAGACTAGTGTCGAATCCAAATTTGCTAAGGCTGTTTTTTATTTGATGGAAAGATAATGCAAACATTTAGATTTAATTCACACAAATATCTGTGATTTGAAGTTTATGCAAACTAGAGGTGGTAAAATGTATTTTAATACTTTTATTAATGATTGCATGAGAGATTATTACATCAATTTCCTAAGAAGCAAAGATGAGGCCTTGAAGCTTTTAAGCTTTTAAATTGAGGTTGAAACTCAACTAAGCAATAAGATTAAGGAAATAAAGAGTTATAAAGGTGTTGAATATGATTCATTATTTGAAGAATTCTATGCTGAACATGAATAATGCATTAAACTACCACTCCTTATTTGGCTCAATAAAATAATATTGCAAAACACTAGAACTATAGTTGAAAGACATGATGAATGTTTTATTGATAAGCTCAGGGTTACCTTAAAACTTGTGGTTAGAGGCAATTGAATTGCTAATTTTATTTAAAATAAAATATCCCACAAGAAATAGGATAAAACATGTATGAGTTATAGAAAGGTCAAAGACTTTCTTACAAATACATGAAAGTGTGAGGGATGTCTTGTTAAGGTAAAAGTTCCTTCTCATAAGAAGGTCAAGATCAAACCTAAGACTGTAGATTGTGTATTCATTGGATATGCTAACAACAACGCGGCTTATCACTTTCTTATGTATAATTCAAATATTCCTGACATTGATGTCAATACAATTATTGAATCAAGGAATGCTTCAAATTTTGAAGATGTATTTCCCTATAATAAAGCAGAAGCAAATCAGATTAAAAAAAGAGCCCACGAGGACTCGAGCAGTGATCTACAAGTGGATGAACAAGAACAAATAGAACCGCAAAGAAGTAAACAAACTAAACAACTGACCATTTATGGTTTAGATTTTTTAAAACATGTTAAAAAATGAACCTTAAATGTTTAAAGAGGCTATGTTATCTCCAAAAGCACCATTCTAGAAAAAAGTCATTAATAACAAAATGAAGTCCATCATGCAAAATCATACATAGGAACTGTGGATCTTCTTTATGAGAATAAGCCATTGGGATCAAATTGGATATTTAAGAGAAAGATGAAGGCAGATGGATTTATAGATATGTATAAAGTCCAACTAGTGATATAAGGATACAAGCAAAAGGAATAACTTGGTTATTTTAATATGTACTCACCAGTTCTGAGAATAACATCCATTCGAATGTTAATAGCTAGCGCCTTTTAATAATCTCGAGATACACCAAATGGATGTTAAGACTACTTTCTTAAATAGAGAAAGAGATGAAGAAATCTATATGGAGTAGCCTGGTGGGTTTATAGCTTTGGGTTAAGAAAGGAAAATATGGAGGCTTGTTATTAAATAATTATATGGTTTAAAGCAAGCAACGAAATAATGGCATTAAAAATTTGACAAAACAATATTGTCAAATGGGTTTCGCATTAGTGAATGCAATAAATGTGTATACATAAAGTTTACAGATAAAAGGTATGTCATTATCTATCTATACGTAGACAATATGTTGATCTTAGGTAGTAATGATAAGATTCATTAGAGCTACCAAATAATGGTTGACTAGTAAGTTCGATAAGAAATATATGGGTATAGTATATGTGGTTTTAGAAATTAAAATTTTTAAATCACAAGATGGCTTAGTATTAATTCACGATCATTATGTGAATAAGATATTTGAGATGTTCAATAAAAATGATACCAATATAACCAAAACACCTATAGATGTAAATTTACATCTGAAAAAAAAATACTAGTGATATAATATCTCAAGTTTAATATTCGCATATAATTGGTAGCTTAATATGTTTGATAAACTGTATAAGATTGGACATAGCTCACTCAATAAGCAAACTAAGTAGATTTATGAGTAATCCTCGAAAAGATCACTAGAAGGCCATTTTAAGGGTACTCAGATATTTGAGATACACCTCAAATTATGGATTGCATAATACGAGATATCCAGCTATACTTAAAGGATACATCGATGTAAATTGGATATTGGACACTAAAGATACAAAGTCCATTAGCGAATTTGTCTTTATTATCGAAGGAGTTGTAGTGTCTTGAAAATCTTCTAAGCAAATGTATATAGACAGATCCATGATGGAATCTAAGTTTACTACTTTAAACAAAGTTGGAGAATAAGCAAAGTTGCTTTGAAACTTTTTAGAAGATATTCCATTTTGGCCGAAACTTATGCCGACAATATGTATACATTTCGATAGCCATCTGCAATTAGTATGGCGTAGAGTTTTTTGTATAACGGTAAGTCTTAACACATTCTTCGAAGACACAATGTCGTAAGCTAATTGCTTTGAAATGGAATTATCTGTATTGATTGATTATGTGAAATCAAAAGATAATAGTGAGGATTCATTTACGAAAGGTTTAATGAAAGAGCGAGACTATAAATCATTAAGAGGAATGGACTTAAAAGTTACATAATGGCAACCTAACCTAGTTGATTGGAGATCCCAAAATCTAGGTTTAAGGGACAACCAAATTATTTTAACTTATTGAGAGTACTGAAAAAGTTAAACACTCTTACCTATTCTTATGGTGAATCAGTGCTACTTGAAAATGTGTTAGGTTAAGCTATGCTTTTAATGATTCTTATAGCTTGATAAAATCAAGTAAGGTATTGCAAGATACTCTTGATAAGAAATCACTTATGTGAGTATGAAAGGTATCCATTTTTATAAGAATCGACAAGCTAAATTCTCTAAAGCACTCTAAAAAAGGAGGATGTGTTCAAGGCTAAATGAACGCCATCGTAAGAACCAAGAGTGTTCGAAGAGGGGTTGTATGACGCTTATTTTCTTGTTTTACAAGAAAACCTACAAAGTTCAAGACATCAAATTCACTAGTTAGCCAAGTAAATCTGATAGTTGTTGCGATGGAAGGCTCAAGGCCAAAAGCTACATATCTCGATGCAATAACTCTTCAAGTTATTCTCTCTCATATTCTGAGTTAGTTTGTCATCTTATTCAAACAATTTCATTCATGTAGGAGAGTGTTAGATATTAGTAGGCCAATAAGTAAGTATAAATACGAAATACATATACAAAATTATAGATTGTCATACGTAAATATACGATGCATAAATACATTATGCAGTTGATATCCGTAGTGAATGAAAATTTTTCTCATAATGCTTACTTGAAGAGGAAGAATATGTGGTCGTTGGTATTAGGTGATGAGCAATCCCATATTGATAACTTATGGCTTAACTTTGTTGTATATATATTAGTCAAATTCCAATGCAGGGTTAAATGCCAAAGGAACCAAGCTTTGCTTGAGGTTAAGGCTTAGTCGAGGTTAGACAACAAGCATGCGTAGTTGCCACCATTGGGCATAGGCCTAGGCTTCCACTAAAGGTCAAGTGGGCTTTTTTTTTTTTTGAGCCCAGCCTATTAGTGTTTAAAGCCTAACCAAATTCTAATTTATATGAGATAGTTTTATCCCGTTTCAAATTTTAAAAATATTATTCGAAATTTAAAAAGTCATCCTTTTTTTAAAGAACAGTTGTAACTATTCAAATTTTTTACTCTGCTATAAACTTGAAACTGGTGAAAGTGATGAAGTAGTTTTATGAATGAGAAAAAATTTTCGTTCTAATCACTTTGAGGCAGTTTTGCCTTTCATTAGAATAAAATATCACACAAAAAGCAATACACAAGCTAAGCGATACAACAAATATAACCCAAGCAAAAGGTGGAATCTTTCTTAAAATAATTCTAGATTACTGTTCAGAATTAATTTTTTGTTTTTTGTTTTTTTCTTTTTTGTGCAAAGCCTAGGGTTAAATTTTGTTGTGCCGGCTAAGCTTTGATTATATATCTTAGGAAATTCTAATTGCGATGAAACTACAGTCTCGTAAGCACAACTTCCTCAAATGCAACTTACAAAGACCAAATCCCAAATTGCTTATTAAATATTTTAAGTGCTTTCAACTTCCAAAATACTTATTTTTATAATGTGACCAAATTCATAGTGCGATTTTTTCATTGTCCATTTTTAGCATGTGACCAGATTCATTATGCATGTGCCTTTAGAATTGTTGACCTCATTATAAATTTTGCTAATTACAATCTATTTGCTGCACCATTGTACTCAAGACACTAATTAAAGATGTCTTAACTTGATCCATGCTTGCGCTTGTATAAAAAATATGCACATGATGTATAAAATAGTTAAAATTTAGTATGATTATATATTTAAAATGTATAAAAACATGAATTTTAAATTCATAAATATTTATAATATTTCAATTTCATTATTATATTTACACTAAGCTTAAATTTAAATATTCATAAATTTGAAAAAATAAACATGAATGTTATATTTATACATGTTTTGTCATGCAATTCACACCATGTTGAAATTCAATTCTATCTTTTAAAATCTAAGTTCCCAAACGAAACATTAGTGAAACTTGGTGTTTGGGTAAAATCATTATATTTGCATTTAGAAATTTAGATTTCAAACAATAAACGTTGATTTTAAAAATAGTGTTATAAAACATAAATAAATGCAACATAAATAATTATTTTTTAAATTCATAAATTTACAGAATAAATACTTATTTTAAGAATGAATTTAAAATTCATGTTTTATACTTTTCAAATATTTAATCATATTAAACTTTATATAATTTGTAAATAATGTATGTATTTCAATTTTACAATTTATATAACAAATAAAATTTACATCCAAAATTTCAAATTCATTTTCCGAAACATAGTGTAAGGGTTTGAGTTGAATTTGTAAATGTTATAATTTATGTTGCAAAGATCGTTGTAAAATCTAATATTAGTTAAAAATGTTGCTGACAGATTCTAATTAACCAATTCATCCCTCTTAACTGATCTAAATGCTTTGAGCTAACAGTTCTTTCAAAAAGGATTCAACGTGCAGGGCCAATATGAACTCTAACAAACAAACTGAAATATACAGTTGAGTCAGCTCATCCAAAAATATATTAAGCATTGGTATGGAACATTAGACTCCATACATCTACAGAAAGGTATACAGATGCAGAGAAGAATATGCAAAACCATGGGAAGTG
>JBBYHK010383002.1:0-90420 GCA_038382065.1 Adansonia grandidieri | reverse complement strand
TCTTCTAAATCACAAGATTTTATCAACTTAATTTTTCCAACTCAACTTCTTTAAAGAGTGTTGGATGTGTCACTTTCGAGGATACTCCAACCCCCACCCTCCGAGGGGACACTCCAACCCTGCTCTTCAAATTTGTCAAGATCTAGAAAAACCTTCTTTTGTCAAAATGATTTGTCATCCACGAGGATACTCCAACCCCGATCCAAGAGGATACTCCAATCCCGCTTTTCAAAATTGTCAAGATTAAAAAAATAACCTTCTTTTGTCAAAATGATTTGTCATCCATGAGGATACTCCAACCCTGACCTTCCGAGGGGATACTATAACCCCGCTTTTCAAAATTGTCAAGATTAAAAGAAACCTTCTTTGTCAAAATTATTTGTTACCCATGGGGATACTCTAACCCTACCTTTCTGAAGGGATACTCCAACCTTATTTTCAACTACAATTAATTTTTTTTTCTCATTCTTGGACTTCTATGAACATGTCAAACAAATCTTGTTTAATCAAGGAACCCAGAGGCATCTAAAAAATTATCGATTCGGTTATTCCTAAATAATCAATACCAATTGCGAGATAAATTCCAATAGTCTATTCCTTTCCTTTATCATTGGATTGAACGATCCATGTTATGTTACTTCATTTATTGTCTTACTAAATGATTTCTTTGTGATGATTATTTTCATTTGTGTTTTCCAATCATTTCAAATAAAACTAAAGGTAATGTGCCGCGTGGGTATCTCTCAAGTGCCCAAAGTGGAACATTCCATTTTCAAAGTAAAATCCAGAGGTCATTTTTATCGAAAATCTATATATTCCCCATTTCTTCGGGGCGTATATGAGATTATATCTTTTTCATCAAAACTTGGATTTGTATTTCTATAAGATTCATGCATTAAAAGAGAGTTATATCAAAATAATGACAAGATAAGATCGAAATAATCAAAACCGAGATAAGACATAGCTAGTAAGGTATCGATTTCGGGCATCGCAAAGAGGTTCGTACCTCATCACGCGTAACCAACTTCTAAACCCAAACGGCGAATCTTTGCATTACACAGACCACGAGATCGATGTTTGGAGTTTCGTAGCTCAGAACATAGGTTTCAATAGGCATCCGATCATGCCTAGCCCGAAATGATCGGTGGTGACTCCAAGCATTGACCATCTCGTGGTGGTCATCCGAGACCAATAAGATGAGCAATTCATCTTATGGCCCCTTTTACTGTACCACAAGTTGAGAATCTATGCATTCTCGTTCTTATCACATCGCCAAAGAAAAGTCTCGATCAAGAAGACATTTCTAAGTCAGGAAAATATTTTAAGTCGTACGCACTCATAGATCGGTGAGGATCCACCCCAGGTTACGTTGCGACACTAGCAAAACAAACCCGACTATAATGATCTTTAAGTGTGATGATTCATACAAAAAGTGACATGGCATCACAAGTTTGAAGATCACTTACAATAATGACACATAAGAGTGTTTCTATAAACACTTAAATGAAATACCAAATTAAACTTTTTGTAAAGGATCATGTTTAGTGAACTTGTTCTCATAATAAACATCTACATGCCATCCTAAGTATCACAATACTTTAACTCATGAGATCAGTTACATGCATCATATGCATGGAGGATTAGCATGTGCAATCTTTATGCATTGTTAGTGCCTTGTCTTAACAATACAATAACTATGAACGTCTTTAGAAATAAGGCTTTAATGCAAAAGGATCTCGTAATTGTAACACTTTTTAATTCTTTTGCAAGACCAATGTGTTTCATGAGCTTTATTTTTATAAGACGTAAATAACAATTATCATAGAATCTATGGATAAAAAAAATACCTCATTATAATTATTAAATAATAATGTTTATTAAACGCATAACTAATAGCTAACATATTACAAGAAAATCTGATTGTAACACTTTTTAATTTCTTTGCAAGGCTAGTGTGTTTCATGAGCTTTATTTTCATAAGACATAAATAACAATTATCATTGAATTTATGGATAAAAAATACCTCATTATAATTATTAAAAAATAATGTTTATTAAATGCATAACTAATAGCTAGCATATTACAAGAAAATCCGATTAGCTTACAAGGCTTGTACTAACTAAAAATAAAATAATAATAAATAATTCATAACATATAACAAATTATGTTAGATAGTAATTATAAATTCCATAATTAAATTTGCAAAAATTTTACATAAAATATTAATGAAAGATAAAAGTTATGTATACATGTATAAATGTCATCTTCCTTACAACAAAAATTGTGGTTATAGTTTTTAGTTTTTAAATTATATTACTTAATAAGTTAATTCACAATTAAATCCTCAAGTTGCATGCTTTTAGATTGAAAACCTTAATATTTAATTCAAATTTTGGATAATTAACAATTGATGGATAATATAATAGCAAATGATTGATGGTAACTTTCATAATTATAAAAAAAATAATTGAGAACATATTAATATTAAATAATTGTAAACTAATAAAACATGATGATTAATATTAATAATAAATAATTGAGAACATATTAATAACATATTATCAACGTAATAATAAATGAGAACATTTAGTATTTAATTATTGAAAACATAATGATAAATTAATCATAATTAATGTACAAGACCGATAGTATGAGTAAAATATATAGTTTATAATTATAAAAATTGACACAAGCTAATAGAAAAAGATAAAAGAAATTATTACACCAAAATGTAATCATACGTTGAAGGTTTGAAAGTGTATCGACTTAATTTTGTAATTCACAATTTTTATGAAATTTCTAGTCTACCCTAAGCGCCCCAACTCTGCTTAACTCACTTGACAAGGATGTTAGGTGCCTAAGTCCATTTAATCTTGCAATATCCGTAAATCCAATCCATATGCATGTCATCTAAGCTACTACTCAATTGGCAGCAAGTGAATTCATAATTAAGTCATAAATTTTAAATTAAAACTTTTTAAAATAAGATTCAAAGTAAAAAAATTGGCTTAGATAATAATTGATGGATAATATGTTATAGTAAATGAATGACTACACAATAGTATAACAAATGATAAAATTAAATAATGGTATTTACTATATAGCATAATAGTAAATATCAAAATATAAGATAAATAACTAGAAAATAGTAGTATACGATAAATTACATTGTAATAAATGATTGATAAAATAATACTAAATGATTAATAACGTAATAGTAATTAAGAAAGTAGTAAGGATGATAAAGTAGCCTTTTAAACTCCTTTTGATTCAACTTTTCCAAGCATTATGAGGAAGAGAATCTTACAAGAAAAACAAATGTTGGTAGCTTGTTCTCTGGAACAAGATTCATTACAAACTAAAGTTTTGCCCCTCGCTCGGGGGCTTTTTAATTTTTTTAATAAAATTTAATTACTTATCAATAAAAAATTAATTTTAAATTAAATTTTATTAAACAATAATTATGCACTTAAATATATTATTTAAAATCGATTATTGATTCTCAATTATTCTGTGACTAATGTGTACATCAATAACTTTAATACGTCATTCAAAAATAAAATAAAAATAATTAATATAATAAATTATTTTTTTAAAACTTTTTTTCCTAAGTGGATCAGATATGAATTCTAAATTGATATACAAATTAAAGTGCAGACCAATTTCTTTAAATAAATTTTTTCTTGAATAGGCTATTTCAAATAATTTTTTTCGAGTAAGCTATATATGAATTGTAAATTGATCCAAGAGTCAGTGTACAAACCAATCTCTTTGAATATATCATTTTAAGATAAATTAAAATAAAAAGAATTAATAAAATAAAACCTTTTAACTTTTTCTTAAGTTAATCGGGTAGAAATTGAGTAAACATATGAATTACTTTTTTGAATACATTATTTAAAAATTAATTAATCAATAAATTTTTAAATTTTTTTAAGTCCATATCTTAAATCGATCTGTGAATCATGTACAAAACAATTCTCTTAAAATCCATAAGTTAAAAATAAAAAAAATTTAAATCTAAAAAACTGAAAATAATTTACAAAATAAATTTATTTAAAAATTTTTCCATGCTAATCGAGTACAAAAGGTACTAATTCTAAATTAACTTATAAATTATTGCCTGCATTAACTCTTTTAAATATATCATTTAAACTAGAATAAAAAAAAACTTAAATCTAAAAAATAAAATAAATTAAGAAAATAATTTTGTTTATTTTTTCTTAATAGATCGAGTATAAATTTTAGATCGACCTGTCAATTCCATGAGTTACTATGCTGATTATACTTTAATATTAAATTGATTAGTATGTTTCCATATAGACCAATCCATTTAAAATAATAAAACAAAATAAAACAGACACTAAACAATAAATAATAATCCCCACAAAGACTAAATAAAAAAATTAATCTAAAAAACAAAAATAATTAAAAAATAAAGCCCGCAATGTGGTGAGCATTCAAGCTTACCAGGTGGCAACCTTGAATCTTTTAGAAGTGTTTTTTATTTTTTATTTTTTTTATTTTTATATATAGGTATGCATAGAGTTAACTCCGGCTCCTAGAATTGGAAATAATGGTCGTTCAACAGCAAAGAGGTTAGACATGGTCGTGGCTTTAACATATACAACCATGAGTTTACAGGTTTGAGAAATGGACCTTGTACTACAATAATTTATACTATCATGCACTGAAAACTAAAGCATAAAATTACTACAGAAAAGGAAAATACAAAATTAAGAAACAAATAGAAGGAACTATACAGAAATACTCTCGATTCCATAAAGTTGTGGGGCAAAGCACCATTATGAAGCAATGGAAATCAGACTGGTATAACACAAACAGAGTTTGAGCAAAAGTATTCTTATGTATCTCTATGTGCTTTGGCTTTCTCAAGTGACTCCATGGCTTCTTCAAATGATTTCTGAGTAAAAAAATTATAATCAGTAACGTTCTGAAGCAAGTCTTCATAAAGCGAAAATCTTTAAGCATCTAGCTTAACCAAAATTCCATCAGACACAACATTAGATGTCACACAGCAATTTAATTCATTGCCTTATATTCAAAAGAAATTTCCTGTTACTTTGGATTTAGAAATTTAGTGAGTACTTTTATGACGAAGGTAAGGATACAAGACAATGTCAAAAAAAAACGCCATGATTGGAGGGGATATATTAAAAAATTTGGCACATATATCATCTATAACTATATTTAAAAAATAAATAATAAACAGATACCAAATGGCATTGTTAGGGATGAATAAGGGTCCAAGCCTTGACATTCTGTCACATTCAACAACTTCAAAATCTGATGGCTTAGAGCACCTGAGCATTTGGCTTAGTGATCATGATCTCCTTGTTTCAAAGAGCAGGGTTCGAAGTAAACCAAAAATCTAATACTTTTGACAGTGCTTAAAATTAAAAAGAAAGATGCTGAAAGGATAAACTTCAACAAAAAAGAATCTAGACCTTCCTATAGGTGCTAAGCACAGCGTTTAAGCAAAATGATACAGCATCTACCAAAAATGTTTCACTTTATACACACATTGGCATACAATGTTTGGAATGCAAAAAAAATTACTTTTTCCTTTTGTTGTATTTTATAGACATTATCAAAGTCCTTTCGAGTTTTACATTTATGTTTCTACAAGGTAAAGTCAAGGTTATTTATTTTCATTTTCTTGAGTTTCAAGTGTAAACAGCCTTTTCCTAATTTTCCGGTTTTCTGGAAATTCCAGACTTTGTGTTTAGATCTTAATTAGGGTTTAACTTATTGGGATTTTTTAAGTTTGTAGTTCTCCGTTCGGAGTCCAAGTATTTTAGTTAAGGTCATATTCGGAAAAATGTTCTAGCTATTTTAGGATTAGGGATGTTAGGAGCCTAAATAAATCAATGTACTCTCTCTATCAAGATATAGAATATTATCAATGAATTTTCAGCGTTAGTCCTCTTACGGTTACCTGATGCAATTAACGTAACAATGAGGCACTATAGGTGTGACCCTTATGGTATCTTCTCTTACCTCTATTTAATTTTCCTCTGTTCCTCAATCTTCAAGAATTCATATCACAAAATTTCCATGAATATTACCATCCTAGCTTTCCTATTTAATTTTTAGTAAAGCAAGTCTGTTTGCCCAGTTCCTTCCCATGGTACAAGAGCCCCTCAATATATCTCTAGCTTTTAACACATGAAAACCGAAGCTAGTATCACAGATTACAGTGAACTTATTCCTGAAAGGCAAAAGTTGTCACAAACGATATCAAGCGGCGAAAGACTAAGTGGTCGCCCAGCAGTAACACAAATACAGGTATATATTGGGTGTATGGCCGCCTGTATGGTCCTACCTCCGGAAAAGTACCAAAAAAGATAAATGTTAACCAGTGTCACAAGGCACAGTTTAAGGTGGTATTTACAGAAAGAAAAGTGTAATAAATGTTAATTACTTTTTTCTTAAATTCAATAAAATTATTGCATTAAATACAAAGAGTTTCATAGAAAGGTAATGATCCCCGCAAATAAAAGTACAATACTTTAGAAATTAAAAAGATCATCAACAATAATTAAGGCTTAAATTTGCAACAATTAAAACTAAATTGGCAGGAAAACAATGTGCCTTTTCCATTCAACTAAGAGTGACAACAATGTTACAAAGAAATAAATAGTCAATAGTTAAAGCTACAGCAATGGGTTCCGCAGAACGTCAGCTTTCAAGACTCAAATGAGCAGTGTTAAGTTGTAAATACAAACAGAGAGATAAAGGAAAGCATACATACGTACCCCAGAATTGTGCATTTTCCATAGTGCTTCTCTGCTGTTGTCAATTGCAATAACTCCACCAAACAAAGCACTATCAAAATATGACATTCACTGGTAAATGATCCAATACGGTATTGAGTAGAATTCAATTACTTCTAGAATTTGGGGAAAAAAATCAAAGATGCAAGAGATTACCCCGCAAAGGCGAGATTGAGAAGGAAGGCGCGCCTGGAGAAAAGTCCAAGCGAAATATGCCAGATATTACTTTTGTAATTATGATGATTATTTCTATATGGATAAGAATTGGTAGAAGCGTAACCGTAGCCGCCCGGGCTGGCGTTTCTGTAGTGGTTAGAATAATTATTATAAGAAGAAGAAGAGGAGGAGGACGTGAGATTGTAGTGAGCCCGCTTGCGATCGTCGCTAAGGATCTGGTAGGCCTCGGAGACCTGCTTGAATCGGAGGGTGGCAGAGTCTCGAAGGGATTTGGGGGAATGGGAGTGCTTGTCCGGATGATATTGCACTGCCAGCTTTCGAAACGCTTCCTTAATTTCTTCTTTGGTGGCGTTCCTATTCACCCCCAGCACCCTGTACAGGTCCATTTTCTCTTCTTTCCAATTTCCCCACTCTATCTCTCGCTCGCTTTCTGTCCCAGTCTTATGTATTTTCTTTCTTTCATTCACCACATTCCACGCCGTCGCCTGCGTGGCTCGCCCGTGTCCTTTTCTTTTTGTTGGCCAAGTGTCCTTTCCTTCTTAAGTCCCTTTTAATTGTTTGGAGAAAGGGGTTGAGATTTTTTTAGCTTTCAACTTCATTTTTTTCTTTTCGTTTTTAAACTTTTCTAGATGCATATAAACTTTAAATATATTAAAATTAATCAATTATAATCGACCAAAGATTCATTAAATTATGTGATTTTATATTTATAAATGATATACATTTACATAATTTTTTTATTACGATAGAATAATTTCAAGACAATGGTTGATAAAGAAAATTTTTTTATTGCCCTGTGTTTGAGATTGAGAAGCCTCTTCATTTGTATGGGAAAAAGAAGTGAATGGGCGTTCAAGATGTCTCACGTTTGTACCCTGATGTTCATAAATCAAAAAGTTCAAAAGAAAATTTTGTAAATCTAGTGCGCAGTTTTAGAATAAAGAAGCTGATGCTCTGAGATATTGGCTCATTCCCATTGGAGCTCATGCTCGAAAAACAGTATATTGGCTTTAATTGTTCTTTGCTGAATTGATTGTATTTCCTATCTTTATCTTTTTAGAGTTTGGTTTAAGAGAAATTATCTCATCTATTATCAATCTTACTTTTAAACTTTCCAAACAAAGTTACTAAAATGATACATACCTATTAGTGTATGTGTATCGTAATATATTGAGATATGAATCTTAATATATCAGAGCAAACAACACTTCAAATCATCATAGAGCTCTAGTCGATCAGATGAATTGCTAATCTAAACCTCTCATATCAAAATACAAGAAAGAAGGGTTACGGAATCGTCACTGATCTATTTTAGCTATAGATGTAATGGATGACCTATTAAAACCATTCACTAAAGAGTCACAAAATTCTAAAGGAACGATTTTATGATCTACGTATACTAGAGATCTATAAAGTTGGGCTCAAGAGTCAGCTATGCCACAAGTAAGGACTCAATCCCTCTCGTGAAGCCCAATACTTGGTGCCAACTAATCACACATATTCGAATTTGTTTTACCGTGATTTCAATCATATATGTTCAATCATAATCCTCATTTTATTTATTCTATCAAAATCAAACAAAATATCAACAAAAAAATGCATCTCGAAAATCTAATTGGGACTAGCTCGAATTTATAACCAATTCGGAGCAAAAATCATTTAAAAAGGAAAAATTCTACAAAAATGATTGACTCTAAAAATACTCACTTATTGACTCCATTTTCAATATATATATATATATATATATATTTTATCAATTTTAACTTCATTTAAAAGAAATCATAAAAATACTATACTTAGAATTAGTTGAAGAAAACTGCAATTTTGAAAATAATATGAAAAATCAACTTTATTTAATTCAACTTGGGAGCTTTAGTGTGAGTCACTAAGACCTTTTATGGGATACACCTAGACCTATTGACACATTAAACATGACTCCTAGAATCAATTTCGAGACATCCGAATATCTTGAAATAGTGGATAATAAAAATGAAGTAAAACTGAAACAAGAACATATTTCACCTTTCAAATTCCTCGAATTTATTTCAAATTATTCATATCACATAAAATCATCAAACCAAATTATAATGAATGTAGACTCACTATACTTCAACGTAAAAATATTGGAAAAATGCTAGAAAATCATTTACGTTGTCAAGTAAATTTTTTAATTGGACACAACTACATCACATAGCATGTCCAACTAGCTTGCATTCCAAAATTTCTTCTTGGTTCATTCGAAATACCCACTAGACAATACATGATTGGAAAGCTTATTTATTCTATATTTATCTAAAAATATGAGAAAAGTACGCAAAGATTATTGTCCTCATTAGTTTTTAATACTGATCAGGCGCTAAAACAGAGTTGTGTGAATAGTTCATGTTCTGAGATTTTACTGTGTTCTTTCGATTACAAAATCAAATGTTTCAGTAGCCTATTTCATAGCCTAATCGACAAGGATTATAGAGAAAATACTAACAAAAATTTATAAGGTCTATAACCTAATCAAAGTATATCTTTTCTATGAGACTAACGTGCTAGAGTGAAATAGTAGTTCTCACTCAACTTATGATCACGAAGCATTTTGTCACATTTTTAAAACATGTTTTTGGATGTTCGAACATCCAGCAACAAGACCAAATAGACTTTATGCATGTTATATATGAGTAAACAACAAAGATTCCTAAGTGCCAAGACCTAGAAACACATTTTTCAACATTGGCGATATGCTTTGAAGTCATGTGAACGACTCAACTTTTATCAATTTTATTTATTGCTATTTATTCTTAGCAAGTGAATAGCATACCAATGCCACTCACTTGTTTGCTAAAACTAGCAACTAGTTGACACTATACAATAGAATTTGACTCATCTAAACATTACATAATGACTCACATTAAAACTCACCAAGTTTAGACACAACCAAGCATATTTAAACAGTTAAAAACATTTTCATTTTCATTTTCATCCAAATCAGCTTTAATTCAAGCTATTTTATTCAATATCCCCAAGCTACTCATTAAAGAGAATATTAAACAAAACCAAACTTTGATAAACCTATTGATTAAGTGAACCAAAGCTTGCACTTGGGGATTTTTTTTAAAAAGCAAGGTTTTATTCAACCTAAACATGCTTATATGTATTTTATCAAACACATAGAATATTAACCTATGGTTCTATCAACTAATCATCCACAAAAACCTATGTTAACCACAAAAATTCCACATGGCCGAGTCATTCATGCTCATCTAAATATCAATTCTTATCAAAATCTCATTAAAAATCAAACATAAGAAAACAAGTTTGGATTTCAATTCAATCAACATGTTTAACGATCAAAACATGCTTTGCACCATTTAAGCTCATTAATTGAACAAGTAAGCTTTCAACTAAACATGAATTTCAGCTTACCTATCTAGATTTCATCATTTAAGCATTAATTATGTAAAGCCCACTCAAGCACACTAATGGTGAACCTAGTTAGAACTTTTTAAGCTTGTTTGAATGCTTCACCTAGTTCAAGAACCTATAATTGCATTATTTCGCACTAGATTTAAGTTCTAATCAACTAGGTTGTAGTTTAAATTAGCTTAAACTAGCTCAAATTAGAAGATCATGCAAGATTAATCAATTAAGCTTAAGATCTTATAAATCTAAGCTAGCCAAACAAAGTTTTCTCATTCCTTTTATATTCGAACACCTTATAAGCTAAAGGATTCAAGATTTCAATATTTAAACTTCAAAATTTTAGTTCAACGTCATTAAATCCTTGCTTAACTAAGTTCAAATGTTCAAAATCCTTGCAAACTAGGTTGGCCGAACCTTAAACCTAAGGAGATCTCATGTTAGAACACTAGATTTGGCTCATTAATCATAAGCTAGATTTCAATAATTAATCATAAGATCAAGCTTTAAACAACAAGAAAACAAGTAAATCATAGCTGAAATTAAGATGCAAACACAAAATCATCGTGAACCATGTTGGCCAAATGCTATAGATCATGTAAACACCTTGGCTAAAACTCGTATAAGCAGGGATAAACATGAATTGATCATCAAAATCATAAAATTGAAATGAAATTAAAGAGAAAAGTTAGACATTATACCTACTCCAACCTTGCTTCACTCCTTAAAATGATGAGAGCTTGACAGAAAAATGAAAATTCTAAATTTTCTAATGTTTTTCAAGTGTCTAAAAATTACAAAAACATGGCTAATCACCGCTATTTATTGGCCTCTAATTTGGTGATTTAGGCTTTAATCACTTTTGGGTAATCTCAGCTTAATAACTAACCTCCTAAGTAATTTTAGAGAAAATTAAATTATTGCTATTATTGAAAGATGTAAAAAATTCACATATTAAATACATGTTAGAATTCAGCCAAAGTTTGGTTTTTACACTAATCTATGCACTATTTTTTTATTCCATTTAATTGACCATGATTTGGTTATGTAAAAATGCAATTAAATGTTCCATCCTATAGTAAAAATAAGTTTTAATGACTTTCTCCAAAAATCTAAAATTTTTTTATCCTGGACTTCTTGGATTAAGCCTTCGAGAACTCTTAGCTTTTTAAATTCCTAAAGTCTTTTCATAACCTGATCCCGAATACACTCTTTTGAACTAAAGTCCATGTTCAATTTCATTCTAATGTAATCAATTTTGAATCTAACTTGTAGAAATCTTTTAATTTCAAAATCTAACTATAGGCTAAAAAGTTGACTTTTTACAATTAACTTTGCTTGAAGTTAAATTTTGTCACTATGTTGACTTTTGATTTAAACTTTTAAGACAATTTTTTTTTCACTCAAATATCCTTAATAAATACTCTACTCACTTTAAGAGACATATCATAGTCAACTTTTGAAATTCTTGGATTTTTGGGATGGGGGTCTTTGTTTTTCGAAACTGAAATCAACTCCCTAAATTGGACAATTAAGCCCAAATGCCTTATTACATTAAACTAAACTTATTGGAACCAACCAAAACCTCAATTAGACATTTCTATCATCTATAACTCATCTGGGAAAAACCTAGATCTTAAAAGTTCCATTTAACCTCTGAAATAGAGAAAAAAATCTATTAAAGACCTAAGCAAAATAGGGTGTCTTTGGTTGTTAAAGAAAATAATGGCAAGAAAAGTTTTTCTTATGAAACCAAAGTGTTAATATCATGCATCAATAGGGGAATATGTCTCTATAGCCCCATGATGGAAACAATGGAGATTATTACGAGAATCCATGTTTATCTCATTTAAAGGATGAATGTCGATTCCAAAGAAAATAATAGATGAAAAAGCTTTTCTTATGAAACCACAGCATCAATATCATGTATCCCAACAAGTAGAACATATTTCTATAGCCCAATGATGGAAACAGTGGAGTTTATTGTGAGAATCCATGTTCATCTTATTTGAGGGATAAACTTTGATTCCAATGAAAATGATGGAGAGAAAAGCTTTTCTTGTGAAACCAAAGCATCAATATCATATGTCAATGAGAATGATGTTTTTCTATGGCCCAATAAGGAAAACAATGGAGATTATTAGAGAATCCATGTTCATCGTGTTTGTGGATGAAATTTTTTTCAAGGGAAAATGATGGAGAGAAGTTTTTCTTGCAAAACCAAAGTAGCAATATCATGTATCCCTATAAGGGGAACATGTTTCTATAGCCTAATGATGAAAACAATGGAAATTATTGTGAAAATCCAAGTTCAACTCTTTTAAGGGATGAACTTTGATTCCAAAGAAATTAATGGACGAAAAAGCTTTTCCTACGAAGCCAAAGCATTAATATCATGTATGTTAAAAAGAAAAATGTGTTTTTGTAGCCCAATGATGACAACAACAGACATTATTGGGAGAATCTGTGTTTGTCTCATTTGAGGGATGAATATTGCTTTCGTGGAAAATGATGAAGAGAAAAGTTTTTCTTGCGAAACCAAAGCATCAATATCATGCATGTCAACGAGGAGAATATGTTTTTATAGCCCAATGAAAAAAATTAGAGATTATTATGAGAATCCATGTTCATATCATTTGAGGGATGAACTTTCTTCTAAGGAAAGTGATTGAGAGAAAAGCTTTTCTTACGAAACCAAAACATCAATATGATGTATGTCAATTTGGAGCATGTGTTGCTAGAGGCTAACTATGAAAACCATAGAGATTATAATGAGAATCCGTGCTCGACTTGTTTGTGGGATGAATTTTTTCTTAGGGAAAATAATGGAGACAAAAGCTTTTCTTGCAAAAATAAAGCATCAATACCATCTATCTCAATGTGGAAAACGTGTTTCTATAGCCCAATGATGGAAACAATGGAAATTCTTGCGAGAATCCATTTTCATCTCATTTGAGGGATGAACTTTGATTTTAAGGGAAATGATAGAGGGAAAAACTTTTCTTGCAAAACTAAAGCTTCAATATTATGTACCCAATGAGGAGAACATGTCTACAGCACAATGATAGAAACAATGAAGATTATTGCGAGAATCCATGTTCTTCTCATTTAAGGGATGAACTTTGATTCTAAGGAAAAAGGTAGAGAAAAAAGCTTTTCTAGCAAAACCAAAGCATCAGTATCTTGTATGTTAATGAGGAGAATGTGTTTGCATAACCCAATGATGAAAACAGTGAAGATTATTGTGAGAATCCATGTTCATCTCATTTGAGGGAGAAACTTGTCTTTTAAAGAAAATGATGGAGAAAAAAGCTTTTCTTGTGAAATCAAAGCATCAATATCGTTCATCCTAAAAGAGATAGCATGATTCTATAGCCCAATGATGGAAACAATGGAGATTATTGTGAGAATCCATGTTGATCTCATTTGAAGGACGGACACCAATTCAAAGGACAATAATAGAAGAAAAAGCTTTATTTGCGAAACCAAAGCTTCAATATCATGTATCCTAACAAGGAGAACGCGTTTCTATAGCCCGATGATGAAAACAATGGAGTTTATTGCAAGAATCCATGTTCATCTTATTTGAGGGACAAACTTTGATTCCAATGAAAATAATGGAGAGAAAAGCTTTTCTTGGGAAACCAAAGCATCAATATCATATGTCAATGAGAAGAATGTTTATCTATAGCCCAATGATGAAAACAATTGAGATTATTAGAGAATCCATGTTCATCGCGTTTACGGATGAAATTTTTTTCAAGGGAAAATGATGGAGGGAAAAGTTTTTCTTACAAAACCAAAGCAGCAATATCATGTATCCCTATGACGAGAACGTGTTTCTATAGCCCAATGACGAAAACAATGGAAATTATTATGAAAATCCATGTTCATGTCATTTGAAGGATAAACTTTGATTCCAAGGAAAGTAACAAAGGAAAAAGCTTTATTTACGAAACCAAAGCATCAATATCATGCATGTTAAAGAGGAGAATGTGTTTTTGTAACCTAACATTTAAGGGATGAACATTGCTTCCATGAAAAATGGTGGAGAGAAAAGCTTTTCTTGCGAAACCAAAGCATCAATATCATGCATGTCAATGAGGAGAATATGTTCTTATAGACGAATGAAAAAAATTAGAGATTTTTTTGAGAATCCATGTTCCTATCTTTTGAAGGATGAACTTTCTTCTAAAGAAAATGATGGAGATAAAAACTTTTTTTGCCAAACCAAAACATCAATATCATGTATGTCAACATGGAAAATGTGTTGCTATAGCCCAACTATGAAAACCATGGAGATTATAACATGAATCCATGTTCAACCCGTTTGTGGGATGAAATTTTTTTAGGGAAAATAATCGAGACAAAAACTTTTCTTCCAAAAACAAAGCACCAATACCATCCATCCCAAAGTAGAGAACGTGTTTCTATAGCCTAATGATGGAAACAATGGAAATTATTGTGAGAATCTATGTTCATCTCATTTGGGAAATGAATTTTGTTTCTAAGGGAAATGATGGAGGGAAAAGCTTTTCTTACGAAATTGAAACTTCAATAGAATTTATCCTAAAAAGGAGAACATGTTTCTACAGTGCAATGATGGAAGCAATGAAGATTATTGCGAGAATCCACATTTTTCTCATTTTAGAGGTGAACTTTGATTCTAAGGAAAAAGATGGAGAAAAAAGCTTTTTTTGGCAAAACCAAAGTATGAATATCTTGTATGTCAATGAGGAGAATGTGTTTCTATAACCCAATGATGAAAATAATGGAGATTATTATGAGAATCCATGTTCATCTCATTTGAGGGAGAAACTTGGATTTTAAAGAAAATGATGGAGAGGAAAGCTTTTCTTGTGAAACCAAAGCGTCAATATCATGCATCCCAATAGGGAGAACATGTTTCTACAACCCAATGATGGAAACAGTGCAGATTATTGTGAGAATCCATGTTCATCTCATTTAAGGGTCGAACATCAATTTTAATGAAAGTAATAGAGGGAAAAGCTTTTCTTGTAAAAGCAAAGCATATATATCATGTGCCTAACTAAGGAGAACGTGTTTCTATAGCCCACGATGAAAATGGTTCAAATTATTGCAAGAATCCTTGTTCATCTCATTTGAGGGACAAACTTTAATTTGAAGGAAAGTAATAAAGGGAAGAGTTTTTTTCTTGCGAAATGAAAGCATCAATATCATGTATGTCAAAGAGGATAATGTGTTTTTTTAACCCACTGATGAAAACAACAGAGATTATTATGAGAACCCATGTTCATCTTATTTGAGGGATGAACTTTGCTTCCATGGAAAACGATGGAGAGAAAAGCTTTTGTTGTGAAACCAAAGCATCAATATCATGTATGTCTGTGAAGAGAATGTGTTTCTATAGCCCAATGAAAAAACATTACAGATTATTGTAAGAATCCATGTTCATCTTGTTTGAGGGATAAATTTTGCGTTTAAGGAAAATGATAAAGAGAAAAAGTTTTCTTATGAAATCAAAGCATCAATATGATGCATGTCAATAAGAAGAATGTGTTCCTATAGCCCAACGATGAAAAACAATGGAGATTATTACGAGAATCCATGTTCAACCCGTTTATGGGATGAACTTTTATTCAGGGAAAATGATGGAGAGAAAAGATTTACTTGCGAGAGCAAAGCATCAATATCATATATCCTAATGTGAAAAACATGTTTTTATAGCCTAATAATGAAAATAGTGGAAATTATTATTAGAATCCATGTTTATCTCATTTTAGGGATGAACTTTGATTTTAAGGAAAATGGTGTCGGGAAAAGCTTCTCTAGCAAAACCAAAGCATGAATATAATGTGTATCCTAATGAGGAGAACATGTTTCTACAGCCCAAAGATGGAGACAATGGAGAATTTTAATCCATTTTCATCTCATTTGAGGGACTAACGTTGCTTCTATGGAAAATGATTGAGAGAAAAGCTTTTCTTGCAAAGCCAAAATATCAATATCATGCATCTCAATGAGGAAAATGTGTTTCTATAGCCCAATGAAAAAAAATTAGAGATTATTCCGAGAATCCATGTTTATATCATTTAAGGGATGAACTTTCTTCTAAGGAAAATGATGGAGAGAAAAGCCTTTCTTGCGAAACCAAAACATCAATATGATATATGTCAATACAGAAAATGTGTTGTTATAGCCCAACTATGAAAACCATGGAGATTATAACAAGAATCCATGTTTGACTCATTTGTGGGATAAATTTTTTTTCAAGGAAAATAATGGAGACAAAAATTTTCTTGCAAAAACAAAGTGTCATTATCATCTATCCCAATGTGGAGAACGTGTTTCTATAGCCCAATAATGGAAACAATGGAAATTATCATGAGAATTCATGTTCATCTCATTTAAGGGACAAACTTTGATTCTAAGGGAAATAGTGAGGGAAAAACTTTTCTTGCGAAATGAAAGCTTCAATGAATGTATCCCAATAAGGAGAACACGTTTCTGTAGTGCAATGATGGAAATAATGAAGATTATTGTGAGAATTCACATTTTTCTCATTTTAGGGATAAACTTTGATTCTAAGGAAAAAGATGGAGAAAAAAGCTTTTCTTTTGAAACCAAAGCATGAATATCTTGTATGTCAATGAGAAGAATATGTTTCTATAACCCAATGATAAGAACAATGGAGATTATTGCAAGAATCCATGGTCATCTCATTTGAGGGAGAAACTTGGTTTTAGTGAAAATAATGGCGAGAAAAGCTTTTCTTGTGAAACCAAAGCATCAATATCATGTATCCCAATAAGGAGAACATGTTTCTATAGCCCAATGATGGAAACAGTAGATATTATTGTGAGAATCTATGTTCACCTCTTTTGAGGGACGAACACCAATTCTAAGGAAATAATAAAGGGAAAAGCTTTTCTTGTGAAACCATGGCATCAATATCATGTATCCCAATAAGGAAAACGTGTTTCTATAGCCCAATGATGGAAACAGTAGAGTTTATTGCAAGAATCCATGTTTATCTTATTTGAGGGACAAACTTTGATTCCAATGAAAATGATGGAGAGAAAAGCTTTTCTTGCGAAACCAAAGCATCAATATCATATGTCAATAAGAAGAATTGTTTTTTTATAGCCCAATGATGAAAATAGTGGAGATTATTATAGTATCCATGTTCATCATGTTTGTGGATGAAATTCTTTTCAAGGGAAAATGATGGAGATAAAAGTTTATCTTGTGAAACCAAAGCAGAATACCGTGTATCCCTATGAGAAGATCGTGTTTATATAACCTAATGATGAAAACAATGGAACTTATTGTAAGAATCCATGTTTATCTCATTTGAGGGATAAACTTTGATTCTCAGGAAAGTAATGGAGGGAAGAGCTTTTCTTACGAAACCAAAGCATCGATATCATGTATGTTAAAGAGGAGAATGTTTTTTTGTAACCCAATGATGAAAACAACGAAGATTATTTAGAGAATCCATGTTCTTTCATTTAATGGACAAACATTGCTTCCACGGAAAATGATGGAGAGAAAAGCTTTTCTTATGAAACCAAAGCAATAATATCATGCATGTCAACGAGGAGAATGTGTTTCTATAGCCCAAAGAAAAAAACATTAGAGATTTTTTTCAAAATTCATGTTCCTATCATTTGAGGGATGAACTTTCTTTTAAGGAAAATAATAGAGAGAAAGTTTTTTCTTACGAAACCAAAGCATCAATATGATGTATGTCAATACGGAAAATGTGTTGCTATAGTCCAACTATGAAAACCATGGAGATTATAATGAGAATCCATGCTCAACCCATTTGTAGGATGAATTTTTTTCAAGGAAAATAATGGAGACAAAAGCTTTTCTTGCAAAAACAAAGCATCAATACCATTTATCTCAATGTGGAGAACGTGTTTCTATAGCCCAATGATGCAAACAATGGAAATTCTTGTGAGAATCCATGTTCATCTCATTTGTGGGATGAACATTGATTCTAAGGGAAACGATAGAGGGAAAAGCTTTTCTTATGAAACTAAAGCTTCAATATAATGTATCCAAATGAGGAGAACATGTTTTTGCAGCTCAATGATGGAAATAATGAAGATTATTGCGAGAATCCACATTCTTCTCATTTTAGGGATGAACTTTGATTTTAAGGAAAAAAATGAAAAAAAAAGCATTTTTTGCAAAACCAAAGCATGAATATCTTGTATGTCAATGAGGGAAATGTCTTTCTATAACCTAATGATGAAAACAATGGAGATTATTACGGGAATCCATGTTCATCTCATTTGAGGGAAGAACTTTGCTTTTAAAGAAAATGATGGAGAGAAAAGCTTTTCTTGTGAAACCAAAGTATCAATGTCATAAATCCAATGGGGAGAGCATGTTTCTATAGCCCAACAACGGAAACAATGGAGATTATTGAGAGAATCCATCTCATTTCATTTAAGGGATAAACACCAATTCTAAGGAAAATAATAGAGGGAAAAACTTTTCTTGCAAAACCAAAGCATTAATATCATGTATCCCAACAAAGAGAACGTGTTTCTATAACCCAATGATGGAAACAGTGGAGTTTATTGCTAGAATCCATTTTTATCTTATATGAGGGACAAACTTTGATTCCATTAAAAATTATGGAGAGAAAAGCTTTTCTTGCGAAACCAAAGCATCAATATCATATGTCAACGAGAAGAATGTTTTTCTTAGCCTAATGATAAAAACAATGGAGACTATTAGAGAATCCATGTTCATCGTGTTTGTGGACAAAAATTTTTTCAAGGGAAAATGATGGAGAGAAGTTTTTTTTACGAAACCAAAGCAGCAATATCATGCATGTTAAAGGGAAAAATGTTTTTCTATAACCCAATGATGAAAACAACAGAGATTATTGGGAGAATCCATGTTTGTTTCATTTGAAGGACAAACACTGCTTCCATGAAAAATAATGGAGAGGAAACTTTTCTTGTGAAACCAAGGTATCAATATCATGCATGTCAATGAGGAGAATATGTTTCAATGAAGAGAACATTAGAGATTTTTTTAGAATCCATGTTCCTATCATTTGAGGGATGAATATTCTTCTAAGGAAAATGATGGAGAGAAAAGCTTTTCTTGTGAAACCAAAAATCAATATAATGTATGTCAATATGGAAAATGTGTTGCTCTAGCCCAACTATGAAAACCATGAAGATTATAACAAGAATCCATGTTTAACCCATTTTTAGGGTGAATGTTTTTTAGGGAAAATAATGGAGACAAAAGCTTTTCCTGCAAAAACAAAGCATCGATACCATCTATCCCAATATGGAGAATGTGTTTCTATAGCCCAATGATGGAAGTAATGGAAATTGTTGCAAGAATCCGTTTTTATCTCATTTGAGGGACGAATATTGATTCTAACAGAAATGATAGAGAAAAAAGCTTTTCTTACGAAACCAAAGCTTCAATATAGCGCATCGAAATGAGGAGAACATGTTTCTATAGCTCAATGATGGAAGCAATGAAGATTATTGCGAGAATCCATGTTCTTCTCATTTAAGGGATGAACTTTGATTCTAAGGAAAAAAATGGAAAAAAAAAGATTTTCTTGCGAAACCAAAGCATCAATATCTTGTATGTCAATGAGGAGAATGTGTTTCTATAATCCAATGATGAAAACAATAGAGATTATTGCAAGAATCCATGTTCATCTTATTTAAGGGAGGAACTTGGCTTTTGAAGAAAATGATGGAGAGAAAAGCTTTTCTTGTGAAACTAAACTGTCAATATTTTGTATCCCATTAGGGAGAACATGTTTCTATAGCCCTAATGATGGAAACAATGAAGATTATTGTGCGATTCCATGTCCATCTCATTTAGGGGACAAACACTGATTCTAAAGAAAAAAATAGAAGGAAAAGCTTTTCTTGCGAAACCAAAGCATCGATATCATGTATCCCAACAAGGAGAATGTGTTTTTATAGCCTAATGATGGAAACAGTGGAGTTTATTGTGAGAATCCATGTTCATCTTATTTGAAGGACAAAATTTGATTCCAATGAAAATGATGGAGAGAAAAGCTTTTCTTCGAAACCAAAACAGCATATCATATGTCAATGGGAAGAACATTTTTCTATAGCCCAATGATGAAAACAATAGAGATTATTAGAGAATCCATGTTCATCACATTTGAGGACAAAATTTTTTTAAGGGAAAACAATGGAGAGAAAAATTTTTCTTGCAAAACCAAAGCTACATATCAGGTATCCCTATGTGGAGAACATGTTTCTATAGCCTAATGATGAAAACAATGGAAATTATTGCGAGAATGCATGTTTGTCTCATTTGAGGGATGAACTTTGATTTTAAGGAAAGTAATGGAGGGAAAAGCTTTTCTTATGAAATAAAAGCATCAATATCATGTATGTTAAGGAGAAAAATGTGTTTTTCTAACCCAATGATGAAAACAATGAAGATTTTTGGGAGAAACCATGTTTGTCTCATTTAAGGGACGAACATTGCTTCCATGGAAAATGATGGAGAGAAAAGCTTTTCTTGTGAAACCAAAGCATCAATATCATGTCTGTCAACAAGGAACAAGGAAAATGTCTTTGTATGGCAAATGAAGAAATTATTGGAGATTTTTTTGAGAATCCATGTTCGTCTCATTTGAAGGATAAACTTTTCTTCTAAGGAAAATGATGGAGATAAAAGCTTTTCTTACGAAACCAAGAGCATCAATATCACGTATGACAATGAGCAGATTCTATAGCCCAATGATGAAAATAATGGAAATTATTGCGAGAATCCATGTATGTCTCATTGGAGGGACGAACTTTGCTTCTAAGGTGAATATTGGAGAGAAGGGTTTTTCTTACAAAATCGAAGCATCAATATATGGTGAATGTTTTTCTATAACCCAAAGATGAAAACAATGGAGATTGTTATGACAATCCATGTTTATCTTATTTATGGGATGAACTTTTGTAAAAGGGAAAGTAACGGAGAAAAAAATTTTTATTGCAAAACCAAAGCATCAATATCGTTTATGTCAATGAGGAGAATATGTTTCTATAGCCCAATGAAAAAAGCAGTGGAGATTATTGCAAGAATCCATGTTCATCTCATTCGAAGGATGAACTTTGCTTTTAAGGAAAATGATTGAGAGAAAAGCTTTTGTTGTGGAACTAAAGCATCAATATCATGTATCCCAACAAGGAAAAAGTGTAGAATGGACATTATTGTGAGAATCAGTCTTTGTCTTATTTGATAGATGAACCTTGCTTCTAAGGAAAATGGTTGAGAGAAAAGCTTTTCTTATGAGCAAAGCATCAACGTCATATATCCCAATAAGGAAAATGTGTTCCTACAACCCAATGATAAAAACAATGGAGATTATCACGAGAATCCCTATTCATCTCATTTGAGGGATGAACATTGATTATAGGGAAAATGAATAAGAGAAAAATCTTTTCCTCTAAAACCAAAGCATTAATATCATGTATGTCAATGAGGTGAATTTGTTTCTATAGCCCAATGATGGAAACAATTAAGATTATTATGAGAATCCATGTTAATCTCACTTAAGTGACGAACTTTTATTTTGAGGAAAATGATGGAGAGAAAAACTTTTCTTATAAAACCAAAGCATCAATACCATGTATCTCAGTAAAGAGAATATGTTTCTATAGCCCAATGATGAAAGCAATAGAGATTAAAGCGAGAAGTCATGTTCATCTTACTTGAGGGACAACCTTTACTTCTAAGGAAATTGATGGAAAGAAAAGATTTTCTTACAAAACAAAGCATCAATATCTTGTATCACAACGAGGAGAACATGTTTCTATAGCCCAATGATGTAAAAAATAAAGATTATTGCAAGAATGCATGTTCATCTCATTTGAGGGACAAACTTTGATTCTAATGGAGAGAAAAGCTTTCCTTTTGAAACCAAAGCATCAATATCATGCATGTTAATGAGGAGAATGTGTTTCCATAATCTGATGATGAAAACAATGGAGATTATTATGAGAATCCATGTTCATCTCATTTAAGGGATGAAATTTGCTTCTAAGAAAAATGATAGAGAGAAAAGTTTTTCTTGTGAAACCAAAGCATCAATATTATGTATCCTAATGAGGAAAACATGTTTCTATAGCCCAATGATGGAAACAAAGGAGAATATTTCGAGAATCCATGTTTATATCATTTGAGGGATAATCTTTGATTCTAAGGAAAACGATTAAGGGAAAAGCTTTTTTTGCGGAACTAAAACATCAATATCATGTATCCCAATGATAGGAACATATTTATATAGCTCAATCATGGAAACAATGGAGATTATTGCTAGAATCCATGTTCATCTCATTTGAGGGATGAACATTGACTCTAAGGAAAATGATAGAGAGAAAAGCTTTTCTTGCAAAGCCAAAGCATCAATATCATGTGTGTTAATGAGGAGAATGTGTTTCTATAGCCCAATGATGAAAACAATGGAGATTATTATGAGAAGCTATGACCAATGATGAAAACAATGGAGATTATTAATGAATCCATGGTCATCCCCTTTGTGGGATGAGCTTTTACTCAAGGGAAAAAGATGAGAGAAAAGCTTTTCTTGCGAAACCAAAGCAACAATATCATATATCCCAATGAGGAGAAAGTGTTTCTATCGCTTAATGACAAAAACAACAAAAATTATTGCGAGAATCTATGTATGCCTCACTTGAGGGGCAAACTTTGCTTATAAGGAGAATATTGGAAAGAAGGGCTTGTGTTGCGAAATCGAAGCATCAATATCATGTATGCCAATGAAGAGAATGTGTTTCTACAACCCAATGATGAAAACAATGGAGATTATTATGACAATCCATGTTTGTCTCATTTGTGGGATAAACTTTTATTGAAGGGAAAATAATGGAGAAAAATGTTTTTCTTGCAAAACCAAAGCACCAATATCATGTATGTCAATAAGGAGAATACGTTTCTACAGCCTAATGAAAAAAAAGAATGGAGATTATTGTAAGAATCCATGTTTACCTCATTTAAGGGATGAACTTCGTTTCTAAGGAAAGTAATGGAGAGAAAAGCTTTCGTTGTGAAACCGAAGCATCAATATCACGTATCCTAATAAGGAGAACATCTTTCTATACCCTATAGACACCTCATTTTGTTTGGACTAGTTTTTGGCATCCTAAGAGTTAGGTAGAAGATGATAAAATAAATAATAAAAATAAAAGTTGGGGGATGACTACCAGGCATCGTGTCACCAGGGCCGTATTGAAGAAAATGTAAAAATGGGGCATCAAAGGCCACATTTCATGGTGCACCAAAGTTATTCAAATGAACACACAAATCAATTCCCATTGTTTGTGACCAAGTTGAGGTAAATTGGGAAGCCACAAGTACGTACAAGTTATATTGGAGCACAAGTATTGATACGAGGCCTTTACGATGCAAAAAACTTGAATTTTCTCATGTAGTATCAAAACAAAAGGGTTTGGTATCGATACCTAAGGTGTTGTATTGATACTTGGCATGTTTGTATCGATACAGATCTAGGTAATAGCCAAAGTTGTGATTTTTGGCAAAATGTGTCGATACACAAGCATGAGTATCGATAAAATCCATGGAGCATCGATACTGGCCTCTAAGTCTCGAGACTGGAAACATTTTTTGCTCATAGTATTGATACACAACTCATTGTATCAATACTCAAGAGTAAAAAGTACCTTGTGTATCGATACAACATGTTTTGTATCGATAAACCAAGGCTTTTTTGCCTAGTTCGAGCCATTTTTAGCCTTTGAAAACCTAATTTAAACTTGTTTTTGCACCAAGGAACTATCATAAAACATTGTAAACCTCAACTATGGGTTCATTAATGGATTCTAACAAATTTTTAGAGTCCAAACAATTAATGCAAAGGTTACTTTCATAAGATATATGAGTGTAAGAGGATGTGGCAAGCATACTCCAACTGCAGGCTTTCATAGCTTCTCTGCCTTCTTGCTTAGCATGGCAGAACCAATAGGAAAAAAGCCAACTCAGCATGGTAGCTAGAGGTGTCCCCTGGTGTAGATGAAAAAAATAAAAAATGTCCTTTGCATTGTCTTCTAAAAGGAAGGGGCTAAATAAAAAAAGGAAAGGAACAACCTATCTCAGAAAAAACTCTCTTAGCTATCAAAGATGCTCTCCAGCAATCCTAGGAAAACTCCTCATCCATCCCCACAAATCCTCTAGCCACTTTGGCTTCAAAAACTCACCAAAACACTATTCCCTAGCCTTTCACCCTCAACCAACTTTATTCCTATTGATCCCTAAAACCACCACTAGAACACCTTTGAAAACTCAACCTTTCAAAACACTTTCATCCTCAAAGTACCTCATCAGTAACCATATTACTAGAAAGCTTCTTCCTTTCACCTTTTCTTGCTAAACAATAACAAAAAGAGCGAAGGAGTTGAGCTTAAAGTCACTGCCTTAAAAAAAGAGGAAACTTTAAGCCTTTGCTGGTATTTTTTTTACCTCATTCCATATATTTTCAGTTTTGATCATCCATTTCATTTTAGTGATCTGTTCATGTTTCCATGACCCTCATAATACTCCTATGCATCTTTGTTGCCTTGGTTGTGGTAGTCCTAGGATCTTAATGACCCTTTTGACATCTTAATGTTGTTAGATATATAAACTCACCTTGCTTCATTTTCATCATCATACAGCCTCTTTTCATACATTTTTTGCCATGTTTGTTCCATATTTGCATATATATTTCATATTTAAATTGTCACTTTAATGTGTCTTACTATGCTTAAATATTTTTCTTGTGTTTTAAAGAGGCTGATGAAATAAATATGCTGTCTTGACAACTCCAACATCCACTTCTTTGTATAAACATGTTTATATCATCTTTATGCACCTTATTTGTCATCTTCTTGCATCCATGTCAACCATTTCCATGTCAAAATGTCATCTTTGCTTATTTGCATGTTTAATCCATGTTTATCTTTGTATTTGATGTATTTTGTTCATGATATCTCCATTAAAATGCTTGCTTGTCTCTTCCAAACTGATTTTTAAAAAAATCCTCAAGTTAAGTTCATGCTACCTCCAATAGATGAAAGATAGCATGGACTTAATACTTTTATTAAATTAGTCTCCCAATCTTAGGGGTAAATCAACATTTCAGCTCTAGATTTCATAATGAAATATGTTTTTTTTTTTGAAAAAAGGAAATTCCTTTTACTATTAAACCTTGATCTTGAGTCTCATGTTCATTTTGGTGACATGGTCAATGACTTGTTCCATCGTCCTAAACTATTTCAGGATTATGGAATAAACTTGTAAAGCTCGTGTTCCTTTCTATTACAGATATTCAGACATCCCAGGCCTGAGTCTATCTTCGAAAAAACCAGAATATTGAACAATCCTCCTGTTTTTGCTCTGGTAGCACTGTAGCCCAAACTTGAAAAATTATTTTTGAGCCATAAAATATTTCCTTTATTTTTTTTCTAATATTTTTTGTTTAAAGGGCATCAAATTACCTTTTTAACGGTGTCTTATATGACCTTGGATCATCTCGAACGAGAGAGGTAGGTTTTTTTGAACCTTGGTTGTCTGAAACCTCTAGAACTAGCATGTAACATTATGTTTAGGCCATTATGGCTCAGCAGATGATTTTTATGAAATTTCCAAACATTTTTCTAAAAAAACACAAAATTTTCTTTTCAAAAAGGTATTATTTATGATCTAACGATCCCAGATAAGCTTAGATTGATTTTTCAAAAGCCACCATGCCCTTTTAATTGTACATGCTGCTAGTGCTAAGATGAACCTAACTTCAAAAATTAATTCCGCCTAGAAAGTGATTTTCTAGAATTTTTGGAATATTTTTGTACTAAACCTAGTCAAGTTACCTTTTCAGCAATACCCCATTTACCCTTTGAAGTCTTTAGATGCACCTGAAGAAAATTTGGAAACAGAGATAACATGATGCTGTCCTTTATTTTCAGCCTAATTTTTAAATCTCCTTTTATTGAGACATTTGGATGTCTCGAAATACACCTGTTTAGTCTCTTTCACAACATTAACCCCTTTTGACTCGGATCAAGAATAAGATACAAAACATAGGATTTCATATTAAAATTTTTGCTAGTGGAGATAGTCCAACTCCATTACTCAAAAAGGATACTCCAACCTTTTTTTTTTTAATCAAGGTTTAAATTTTCTCCTTATTCTTAAATGTTCTCTTAATTTTAGGGATACTCGAACCCCACTACTCCGAGGGGATACTCCAACCCCTTTTTAAAAAAATAATAATTTTTTTTATTCCTAACTATTTTCATAACTCTATTTTAGGGGACACTCCAACCCCATTTCTTTGAGGAGATACTCCAACCCCGCTTTTACCCCGAAAACTTAAAATTTTCTTTCTTCTAGATGCCTCAAACTATTTTGATAAAAACTATCTTTGTTCTTCAGATTACCACCGAATCTAGACCGGTCTCTAAAATTATCATCCTGGTTATTCTTCAATAATTGAAGCAATTATAAGATACATTTCGATTGCCCCTCTATTTTTTATGTTCTTTTGTTTGTGATTGCTTATTTAGGATATTATTATATTTCTCATTTTTTGCCTTACTAACTTTTTTCCTTTTGTAGTGTTATTGTGCATTCATATTTAAAATTTGTTTTCCAATAAAATTTATAGGGCAGTGTTTTGTATTGGTATCTCTCCAGTGCCTAATATGAAATATCCAATTTTTAAAATCCAATTCGGACATTGATTTCATAAAAAATCCCTACGTTCCTCAAATCTCCGGGCGCATAGGCGATCTAATTTTTTTCAATAAAAAACCTTGGATTCACATTTTCCAAAACTTCATGCAATAAAGAGGATTATATCTAAATAAAGACCAAATGGAACCGACTTAACCAAGACTAAAGTGAGATATGGTTAGTAGGTACCGATTTCGGGCTTCATGGGGATACTAGTCCTTCCCTACTCGTAACTAACTCTTGAGCCTAACCAATGAATCTTTGGACTTCATAGACCTTGAAATTAATGTTTCGAGTTTCATAGCACGTGATATAATTTTCAATAGGCATCCGATCTTGCCTAGCCTAAAATGATCGATGGCGACTCTAAGTTTATGGCCATTTCGTGGTGGCCATCCTGGTTCAATTGGATGAGCGACTCGTCCGACAGTCCTTACCCTTCAAATTATTATGCCTAATCCAAATCCCAATCAAGGGATAGCTCAAAGGCTCGACCACAACTAACCATCATTTATTCTTAAGTCGAGCATGCCATGCCCTTCGGATCGTATGAAGTTTTAAAGGACAAGCACATGGCGAAATGCCCCAATGATGGAGATAATGGAGATTATTTTGAGAATCCGTGTTCATCTCATTTGAAAGATGAACTTTGTTTCTAAGGGAAATGATAGTGAGAAAAGCTTTTCATAGGAAACCAACACATCATTGTCATGTATCCCAATGAGGAAAGCATATTTCTATAGCCCAATGATAGAAACAATGAAGATTATTACAAGAATCCCTATTCATCTCACTTGAGGGATAAACTTTGATTCTAAGGAAAATGATGGAGATAAAAGGTTTTCTTATGAAACCAAAGCATCAATATCACATATGTCAATGAGTAGAATGCAATTCTATAGCCTAATGATGAAAACAACAAAGATTATTTCGAGAATCCATGTTTATCTCATTTGAGGGATGAACCTTGCTTCTAAGGAAAATGATAGAGACAAAAGCTTTTCCTATGAAACCAAAGCATCAACATCATGTATCCGAACATGGAAAACATGCTTCTATAGCCCAATGATGGAAACAATGGAGATTATTATGAGAATCCATGTTCATCCTATTTGAGGGATGAACTTTGATTCTTATGAAAATGATGGAGAGAAAAGCTTTTCTTGCAAAACCAAAGCATTAATATCTTATGTCAATGAAAAGAAACGTTTTTCTCTAGCCCAATGATGAAAACAATACACATTATTAGAGAATCCATGCTTATTCCCTTTATGGGATGAACTTTTATTCAAGGGAAATTGATGGAGAGAAAAGCTTTTCTTGTGAAACGAAAGCAACAATATCATGCATCCTAATGAGGAGAATGTGTTTCTATGGCCAATGATGAAAGTAATGGAAATTGTTGCGAGAATCCATGTTCATCTCATTTGAGGGACTAACTTTGCTTTTAAGGTGAATATTAGAGAGATGGGCTTTTCTTACAAAAATGAAGCATTAATATGTGGAGAATGTGTTTTTATAACCCAATGATGAAAACAATAGAGATTATTATGACAATCCATCTTCATCTTATTTATGAGATGAACTTTTATAGAAGGGAAAATAACAAAGAAAAAAGTTTTTCTTGCAAAACCAAAGCATCAATATCATAAATGTTAATGAGGAGAATATGCTTCTATAGCCCAACGAAAGAAATAGTGGAGATTATTACGAGAATCCATGTTCATCTTATTTGAGGGATAAACTTTGCTTCTAAGGAAAATGATGGAGAAAAAAGCTTTTGTTATGGAACCAAAGCATCAATATCATGTATCCCAATAAGGAAAAAGTGTTTCTATACCCTAATGATGGAACCAATGGAGATTATTACGTGAATCTATGGTCATGTCATTTGAGGGATGAACTTTGCTTCTAAGGAAAATGATGGAGAGAAAAGCTTTTCTTATAAAACCAAAGCACCAATGCCATGTATCCTGATGAGGAGAACATGTTACTATAGCCTAATGATCGAAACAATGGAGATTATTACAAAAATCCCTGTTCATCTCATTTGAGGAATGAATGTTGATTCTAAGGAAAATAAGTGAAAGAAAATCTTTTCTTGTAAAATCAAAGCATCGATATCATGTATGTGCAGACACCTTATTTTGTCCGGGCTAATTTTTTTAGCAACCAGGCTAATTTTCCACATTTGGGCATCCTCCATAGATCAAAAACTTGATTTTAACTCTTTTTTTTTTGCATAAAAAAAAGATCAAACCCATATCAAATTACAAATTTAGAGTTTTAAATTAATCAAAACATTTTTTTTAAGTCTAAATTAGATCAAAAAGGTCAATGTCACATGATCACCCTACTCCTCCCTAGTTTATTGACTAAGATCACCATCAGCCACCCTATTTGCTAGAAAATCATTTCAGCACGTAAACTAGCCACCCTATGTCCATCACATTGGTAGCAAGTTGCTCCCTACAGCCACTCTATAGCCACGAAGTAGACATCACTTTGTCCCTATTAAGAAATGACCAAAAACACCTCTAAATTGTCTCCAAAATGTTCGTATAAATAGACCACTTATATCTCAGCTAAAAAGGGTTAGATTCCAGCTCATTTTCAACTTCCAAAACACATTCCTACACCAAGAAAACCAGAATCCTGTAGCTCTTCACTGACCACCCAAAAACAGCCCTAAAACATTAATTCCCAACCATTACACATTCTAAAAATCACCCTCATCCATACCAGAACGGAAACCTCATTGTTTCTCTTTTTTTTCTTGCTTATTAACAACAAGGAAAAGAGGGAAATTCAAGCCATCTCTCCTGCTCCAACTATTTAGCCAAAATTGAAGTTTTGTTGGTATAACTTCTTACTTTATCACTTTCATTTTTTGTTTTCCAGCATCTTCATGATTTTAGTGAGCTCTCCATGTTTCCATCACCCTTTTAGGATTCTCATGCATTATTGTGGCCTTTGGTTGTGGTAGTTTAGGATTTGGATGCCTTAATGCCCCTTTGATGTGCAAAATGCCTCATTTCATCCTTATTATTTTGATAGCATTTGCTCATACATTTTATGCCATATCCATGCACCTTGTTATGATTAATCCATGTATGAATCATTTCAAGCATATTTATACATTAGCTTGCATCTTGTCATGAATCATTATCATTTTCAGCTTCCACAACATTTTCTTATCAAAGTGCAAAACACTTTCTTTGTCGAGGCCATTGGTAAAGTTAGCATCCCCATTCATGTTTTGTGTCATCCCCTTGTATTTTCATTGTTTTCTCCTTGTCTAAATGCATGTTTGATGGCTTTCAAAAACTGATTTTCAAAACCTCCCCAAACCTTAACCAATGAGGATTAGCATGAACTTAGCATTTTGCTTAAAGTTACCAAAATATCTTGGGGAAAACTAAGTTTTTCAGATCTGGAATCTTGGTTAAACAATCTCAAATCTTCTGTTTTGCAACAAAAATGGCCTTACACTTGTTCCTGAAATGTTTGTGCCTTATTTTTGAGTCGAAACCTTGAGTGGTATGATCAACGGACTATTTCATTAACCCAAAATACTCTACGGCTATGCAAATGAGTTCGTGATGCTCATGCCATTCTTTCCTTTCAGTCATGGATGTTTGAATGTCGACGACTCAAGTTTGGACCAGGTAAACATAAAGAAAATAAGAAATATCCTCTGCTTTACTTTATCCCCTGCTGGTAGTAGCATTATTATATATTGAAAAATCACTTTAAAATCCCAAATGATTTTTCATGAGTTTTATAATATTTTTCTCTGAAAATGTGTCAAAATACATTTAAAATGAGGTCTTGTTCATCCCCGGATCAGTTCGGACGAAGCGTTATGATTTTTCAAACCTAAATTGTCTAGAGTCCCTAGAGTGCACAAAGTGAATTCTAGTTGGGCCCTTTAAGCCCACTGAATGGTTTTTCCAAATCCATCCAGCATTTTTCCTAAAACGTTCATGAAATTTCCTTTCTGGAAAGGTATTATTTGCAATGTTTTGATACCAAATGAGTCTGGAATGATTTTTCAAATTTTGACACACTTTGTCCCTCGTATGCACTACCAGTAGCAAAATTAATCCGAACTTGAAAATTTATTCCCTTGAAAAGTGAATTTTTGGGATAATGGGAATATTTTTAGGTTGACCCTCGTTGAGTTACCTTTCTAACGGTATCTTGTCCACCCTCTAGAGCCTTCAAATGAATTTAGCATAAATTTGGGAAACAGGATAGTGCGATGCTATTCCCTACTTTCAGTTATGGTCAAAATTGAGTTGCTTTCTCGAATTTCATTTCAAGACATTTGAATGTCTCTGTATCACCCCAATCTGACTCGAGAACATGCTTTGACCTCCCCTAAGCTCGTATCAAGGCATAAACATATTTTACATCTTTACCATCCTCATTCACAATAATTTCTTTTGCCAAATGTTGTCGAAATGTTTACACATTTCCTAAATCACCAAGTTTTGTCAACTTAAGTTTTCCAACTTGACTTCACTAAAGAGTGTCAGATGTGTCATTTTTAGGGATACTCTAACTTGACCTTTCAAGGGGATACTCCAACCCCACTTTTCAAAATTATCAAGGTTAAAAAATCTTCCTTTATTAAAATGATTTGTCATCCATAGGGATACTCTAACCCCACTTTTCAAAATTGTCAAGATTTAAAAATCTTCTTTTGTCAAAATTATTTGTAATCCATAGGGATACTCTAACCCTATCTTTCTAAGGGTATACTCTAACCTTGTCTTTCAACTACGATTAAAACTTTCTCTTTCAAGGACTTCTATGAATAGTCAAACAAACCTCGTTTAATCAATAAACCTAGACGCATCTCAAAAATTGTTGATTCAGTTATTCTTAGATAATCGATGCCAATCACGAGATAAATTCCAATAGTCCATCCCTTTCTTTATCATTGCATGATCCATGTTATATTACTTCATTTATTGCCTTACTAATATGATTTCTTTGTGATGATTATTTGCATTCATGTTTTCCAATCATTTCAAGTAAAACTAAGGGTAATATCACACGTGGGTATCTCTCTAGTACCTAAAGTGGAATATTCTATTTTTCAAAGTAAAATCTAGATGCCATTTTCATTGAAAATCTCTATATTCGCCATCTCTTCAGGGCATATATAAGATTAAATCCTTTTCATCAAAGCTTGGATTTGTATTTCTATAAGATTCATGCATTAAAAGGGGTTATATCAAAATAATGACGAGTTAAGATCGAAAGAATCGAAACTGAGATAAGACATAGCTAGTAAGGTACCAATTTTGGGCATCACAAAGAGGTTCGTACCTCATCATGTGTAACCAACTCTTGAACCTAAATGACGAATCTTTGTATTATGTAGACCATGGGATCAATGTTTTGAGTTTCATAACTCCAAACATAGGTTTTAATAGGCATCCTGTCATCCCTAGCCCAAAATGATTGATGGCAACTCCAAGCGTTGGCCATTTCATTATGGTCATCCGAGACTAATAAGATGAGTGATTCATCTTGTGGTCCCCTTCACTGTATCATAAGTCAAGAATTAGTACTTTCTCGTTCTCATCATGTCGCGAAGGAAAAGTCTTGATTAAGAAAACATTTCCAAGTTAAAAAAATATTTTATGTCGTATACACCCATAGATCCGTGAGGATCCACCCCATGGGCACGTTGCGAAAACTTGGTGACTCCACTGGGGATTGTATAGAGAGTTAGGCCAATAACTAGCTGTGTCTTGCTAGGTTCTCAGTTTTTTGATCTTCGGTATTATTTAATATGACACTTTTTTTATTTTATCAACTAATCTTTTGTTTGGATGATTGTCAAGATTGTCTTATTTTCGAATAATCATCAGTTTAAGAAAAATGGTAATACGAAAGTAAACAAAAAGGTTTGATCATTTCCCCATCATACATCACGCACTTGCATGTGCATTAGTGTCCCACCAAACTCCATGGTGTGGTTATAACCCAATCATTGGGAGGAAGTAAGCTATCTGCCTTCGTGAGTAACCCTTCACATAGGCATGGCCATAACTTCCTAGATATAAATTACCTATGTCTCTCATGAGTAACCCTCTGCATTTGCATAGGGAAATACATCCAATGGATCAAACCAGTTCTACCAAACCGTGATGGATCTAGGATCAGGGCCTCTCGACTGTCTTTATTAGACGGAGGAGCAATTTGGATACCTATTTAGGTGTCAACTTAAACCTCATATAGTGAACCCTACGAGCTAAACCGTATCAAACCATACCAGAACGCTGTTAGAATACCCAGAGAATAAGATCATTGGGGGAAACATTCCTAACCTTTACTTTTAATTACCATAATTATGTAGGTGACAATGAGTACACAATTGTCACCCGTATCTGCATTTTTATCATTTATCAGGGCATACCATCATGCCACCCGAATGACAGCTAACCTTGGTATAAATAAGTGATGATGAACAAAAACCATCATTCATAATGTCTTATACTGTAAGCCATTATGCAATCCAAGTCATGGCTTAACGTGCATCCGCACTAGTGGTGATAAACGAATATTACTACTAGTCAGTTATTTTTCCATCAAAATAAGATATTGCATCACCTCATGAAGGGCAGATTGCATCCTGGTATGTCCAAATGCTGCCCATTTTTCATCTCACCACTTTGGTTGAGACACGTTATGATTTTTTTGTTTCGATGTTCTTAAATTCTTTATTTCCTTACATTTGTCTCCTATATGTTCCACTAACTTATTTTCACTTTATTTATGTTTTGGTGCATGCATCATTTCATCATAACCATCATGACTATCATCATTTTAGGACAATTGTTCTGGTTTGGTGTTCAGCAAGGGCCATTATTTATGGAGCAACTACTTATCTCAACTATTAAGTCTTTTGAAAATGTTAGAACATGGTTAGAAGGTTGCCAATGTCAAGACGGGGGCATCCAAAAGCCTGACTACATCTCAAAAATACATGAAGAGGTCAAGATCGATTTCCATCAAAATGATTATCGAGAATTAAAGCGCATTTGGGACAGTTGGGATAACAATGAGAAGGAAGCCTTCACTAAAAAATACAAGGATATAGCTCTCTTACTTTGAGTTTAGTTGGATGATGGCTTATTGCGAGCAACGACACAGTTTTGGAATCTGGCCTATCGATGTTTCACCTTCAACTAATAAGATTTAATCCCTAGCATTGATGAGTACACAGCTCTACTCAACATAGAAAGGGCCAAGTCAGATCGGATTTATTGCAAAGCGCTAACACCTCCTTCATTCAAGAAAAGGTTGAGGCAAATTCTTGGAGCCACAAAGTAAAAGGGAGTAGTGAATGCATTTCCTAGGCCAACTTGAAAGAGGGCATGGTAAATTTTTCTAATCAAAAGAAAGCTAAAGATGTCTACACTCTGGCAATTTATGGGCTCGTTATATTCCTGAAAACTTTAGGTTATGTAAAGGCGGCAGTCATAGATTTCTTTTCTTACCTATGTTGCAACATTAACTCTACTTCTGCCATTATTGCTGAAACCATCCGTGCCTTCAGCTTCTGTAAAAGAACGAGAATAGGAAGGTTTATCGGGTGTGCCTTATTGCTCTAGATATAGCTCCTACGTCATTTCTGTGGTAGGAAAAGGAGAGTCAGGCAAAATTTCTTCTTCATGATCAGTCTTCTTTCCACGACATTAGAGGAAGAATGCCATCAAGATAAGACAGAAAAGCATTGGGTCGAGGAATTACGAAACGTCAATAAGGAAAAAAATCACGTGGAGAGCCCCATGGGTGTTCCTTCAGTCAATTATGTACAGAATGGAGACTACACTTATGTACCGCTCCTGGGATTATGGGGAAATACCAGTTATGCTCCTCTATTGGTATTGCATCAGTTCCAGTGCCAGCAATTCATCCCATTCTTTGAATACTTAGGACATTGGGATTTTGAATACGGAGAGCCTAATTATAAAGCGAAAGTCCAGTTAGCTTTCCAAGCTTGGAAGAAGATCCATTGTATGGAAAGATACTAGAGAGGAAGCCCCACCATGCTTGGATACAAAGAATGGAGACTCCACCGTATCAATAATCTATTGCCACCACCCAACTCTGGGATACTGTAAATCTCAATAGAGGAACTGTCTTCTGAGATCGAGCTACTTATGAGGGAGTTTGAGTGAGAAAAGGCATCCTTTGCTACAAAAATCTCTCGACTTAAGGAGGAAAAGGGCCAGCTAGAGATGGATATCTATCTTAGGAGCGGTGAAATGGATTGAGTCGTTAAAGAAAAGGATCGCTTCAAAGATAACCTTTAGAGCTTGCTAAGGATTATATGACACTCTAAAAAGCTAACAATTCTTAACGTATTGGCAAGACATTAGTTGAATGGGAAGTGAAAGTTGCCACTCTCAATCACGAGCTGGATCAGAACCAGTAAAGAAAAATTCACGAGGGCACGTGCTCTTGCTTTCACCTACCAATGAAGGAATCAAAGACTCAAGGCCCAAATGCGAGATATAAGAGCTGCCAAGGTTAAAAATGAAGCCCTCACTCACAGAATCTAGGAGTTAGAATAGTCTCTTCAGGATCATCAAGGTTATATCAATGAACTAACAAGGGCTTCCAAGCAACACAAACTAGATTGGCAAGCGATAATCAACCAAGCATGTCTAAACTACCAAGAATAACATCAGCACCTTACTGAACAAGTTCAGATGGCTCAATGAGAGGTGGATGACACGATTTAAGAAGCTTGGTCCACAAGGTGAGACACCGTACCTGTTGGAGATCGTGAGCAATAACTTTGGGTTTTCTTAATCGTGTGATTACACAATGTAATCACGTTAGATACTTTTAGATGTAATCATGTAGTAAAAGAAAAACCCTTTTGTGACTTTATGAATGATGTTATTGATGAAGCTGTTCCAAGAATCAATTTTCTCTAATGCATATGAACATTTAATTTCACCATTTTTCATTACACTTGCATCAATCATTCATTATCTTAGCTTGTTATTACATCAGAAATGCTCATCAATAAATACATTTTTAAATAAAAGTCTAATACGAGAATTGGGCCATAAAATTGCAAGGGATTTTGAGATCAATTAGGAACACAAAACATTACATCACACACCGCTACAACACACGATGTCGCAAACAAATCATGAAGAACGATCATGAAGCTCGTGTTGAGCGACTTGAGCTAATGGTTAAGGAATCGTAAGACCAGATGCTTTGTTAGCAATATGAATGCAAAATCAAATCGCAAAACTTATGGTACTAATGATCACCTCTATGAAAGAAAAAGTGCAACCTTAAACAAGGAATGATCCTTCCAATGTTGAAAGTCCCCCTGCCAATATTCCAGAACCCGCCCAAGGGGTAACTAGACAAGAACAGTGGCCTACTCCTACACCTATTGCTCAGGCACTGCCAATCATCTACCTAAATCCCATTGCAATAGGTCAATTTATTCCTAGCACTCAAGGGTTGAATGCAAAAGTCTCATCGATAGATCTGATAGCCCTTAACCATGAGAAACCAAAGAAAACAGAAGGCCAAAAGTCTACCATGACTACGAAAGAAGTGAACAAATTCTAGCTACTGGAAAATGCCTCCAAGCTATCAAGGAGAGTGATAAATTCAGAGCTTTTAATGCATAATCGCTGTCTTGAGTGTCCAACCTTGTCATTCCCTCAAAGTTCAAAGTCTCAAAGTTTGAAAAGTTTAATGGAACCACCAACCCTTCTGTCCATGTCCAAATATACCTACAAAAAATGGCTGGGTACGAGAAAGATGAAAAGCTCCTCATCCATTGCTTCCAGCACAGCCTCATTGGTGTAGTAGCTCAGTGGTATATTGAGCTAGACAATGTGAAAATCCAATCATGGGCCAACTTGGCTAAGGCCTTTCTAAATCAATACCAGCACGTGTCGGATTAGGTGCCATATTGACTTTCCCTAATGATTTTGATAAGAGATCCACTGAAAGTTTCAAACAATATGCCCAAAAGTGGAGAAAAGAGGTAGCCCTAGTCCAGCCTCTCTTTATGAAAAAAGAGATGACTGTCACTTTCATTCACACCTTACGTGCTCCTTATTATGAAAAGCTCATACGGAATGCCACCAAAAAATTCACAGACTTAGTGCTCTTTGGAGAAATGATCGATGCCACCATTAAGAGTGGTAGAACGTTAGTCAAGGAAACAACTGGATTAAGTAAGAAGCCCATTACCCTTAAGAAAAAGAAAGGAGAGGCTAATGCCATAAGTTATGCTAACTTATCTTAGCTAAAATGGCATCAAATACCCGACCCTCACTACCAAACCACACTGAGCTAGCTACAAACATGATCGACATTAAGAACAAATGTGAAGGCAAGGCAAGCATAGAGGATGTAAGGATACCAATGTTCTTGATTTGGCAAGCATTGACTCAGGTTTGGTTGCTCAACGCAACAAAAAAATTAGAAGATAATCTTGACAACTTCTATGATTTCCACACAATTGTAGGTCATACCCTACAAACATGCAAGGAGTTTAGGTCCATGGTTCAAAGAATAATGAATGAAGGCCAGATAGAATTCTATCATGAAATCACACCTATCGTTGATTTTATCAACATGATAGGAGATAAAACTATGCAACCTGCCTCATGGAAGAAGCCGACCCCTCATTCTTTATGGCAAGTTAAGTCCTGAGGCTAGTTTTTTGATACCTACACCAAAGTTAGTTATGGAGGTACCAAACCATTCTCGTGTAAGAGCAACAAAGTTGTCCTATGGAAATATAAGAACCAGGTAGTGATGATTGGAGAACTAACTCTTTCAACTACTGTGATGGAATTGTTAGGAGTTAGTCACCTAACTCGTAGCGACAAGTGTTATGCTCCATCTGCTTAAAAAAAATAGAAGGTTGATGCATCTTTAAGCACCAATACCGCTCAGGCCCAAGCAAAGAATTTTGAGTTGAGAAATTCAAGGAAACAGTAAGTAAAAGAGAAGCCATAGAGTTTTTCAAGTTCATCAAGCACAGTGAATACTGCATTGTAGACCAGTTAAGCAAACCTAAAAAGATTTATGTGCTATCTTTACTTCTTAATTCAGAGGTTCATCAAAATGTATTACTGAATATGTTAAATGAAGCATATATGCCATCGAACATCTTCGTGGATAATTAGATCAGCTAGTGGACAACATCATGGCCAATAATTATATCTCCTTCACGGATGATGAGATCCTACCAGGAGACAGAGGCAGTTATAAAGCTTTGCATATCACTACCTATTGCAAGGGACACATTTTGCCCAAAGTACTTATAGATAATGGGTTGGCCCTTAATGTCATGCCTATGACTACATTAAGCAAACTCTCTATCGATCATCTAACATCAAAAGTAGCCATACCATAGTCCGAGCTTTTGATGGAACATATTGTAGAGTAATTAGAAATATCATAATCCAGCTCCAGATAGGCCCATGTACATATGAAGTGGACTTTCAAGTTATGGATATTAATCCTTCTTACAATTGCCTATTAGGAAGGCCATGGATACTCTCCATTAGAGCCGTCCCATTCTTTCTCCATCAGAAGCTCAAATTTATGATAAATGAAAAAGAAGTCACCGTTAGAGTTGAAGAAGAAATGATCGCCGCTACTTTCACTGAGGATATCTATATAGAGCCTAATGAAGATGCACCAGAGTCATCCTTCCAATCCTTTGAGTTCATTAATGCAACATTTGTGGAAAAATGATTACCAATAGTTGAATCTTACATGTCAAAGAGTACCCACTTGAGTTTAAAAATAACTATTGGCAAAGGTTCCCATGCTGGAAAAGGGCTTGGAAAGAATCTGTAAGGGATGGCCCAAGCCCTACAGGTCACAACTCAAGCCAACAAATGAGGCTTAGGATTCAAGGCTAATGTGCACTCAAGAAAGCAGCAAGAAAAAAGGATTTACAACTAAGAGATGACACAATCATTGGGTCGAGAGGAGGAATTGAAGCTGACAATATTCCCATCTTTCCATGAGATATTTCATTTAGGAGGATGAATCAATCCAAGCCAACCAGGAGAGCAAAAGGCTAAAGATGTCTTGATCATCTTAAATAGAGCACTTAACAACCTCCATCTCCAAGATATCGAGCCATAAAATTTAGGTCCTTCCATTAAGACTTGATTTTGATGACAAGGTCATGACAGAAGCCCTTGCACTTTTCCTATCCCTTTCATGTAATAGCAAAAAATGAAAACTTGCCTGCCTCCACCCAAAGACAAATAGGTGTCCTATGTAAGGGGCATTTTTTATCAAACATTTTCAATGAAATGACTTTTGCATATATCATTCCATATTGTGTATCACTTTTCAACCTTTTTGTCCCCATTACTCTTTTACCTTCATTTTTATCCAGTCCCTTAGTTTATGTGCATGCCTTTTGCAATGTTTATTTTTTTAACCTTTTCAGGTGTCCTAAAAATAGTGATATGGATGTGTCTAATGGGTTGCTGAAGATCAATTTCAAATAGTCAATTTGCACTAGTAAAGTTGATCTTGAAGAAGATTTCGAAAAGAGCTTCATACCACCAAACCTCTTACGATTAGTTGAGCAAGAAGAGAAGTAGATCATGCCCCATAAAGATCCAATGGAAGTAATAAATCTGGGTACTCAGAAGGATCGAAATAAAGTTAAAATTGAAACCTCAATAAAGTTGACAACTAGTACTAAGCTAATAGACTTAGTCCAGGAATATCGAGATATATTCGCTTGGTCATATCAAGACATGCCAGGACTAGACACTGATATAGTGGTCCATAAGCTTTCCATCAAGTCTAGATGCCAACTGATCCAGCAAAAGCTAAAGAGGATAAAGCCAAAAATGCTTCTCAAAATTAAAGAGGAAGTCAAAAAATAGTTTGATGTAGGGTTTATTGTAGTAGCCAAATATCCAGAATGGGTTGCCAATATAGTCCTATTCCCAAAGAAAAATGGCAAAATATGAATGTGTTTTGATTTTCAGGATTTTAATCAAGCTAGTCCCATGAATAACTTCCCACTACCCTATATCGACACTTTGGTAGACAACACGGCCAAGAATTCTTTGTTCTCCTTCATGGATGGATTCTCAAGCTACAACCAGATCAAGATGGCACTCGAAGACATGGAGAAAATAACTTTCGTAACCATGTAGGGGATATTTTGCTATAATGTTATGCCCTTCGGACCAAAAAATACTAGGGGAACCTATTAACGGGCCATGATAGCCCTGTTCCATGACATGATACATAAAGAAATTGAGGTCTACGTTAATGATATGATTGCCAAGTCAATGAAAGAGGATGAGCATGTCATAGACCTTCAGAAACTTTTTGAACGGCTAAGAAAATTTCAACTCCCTACCAAATGCACCTTTGGAGTCACTTTGGGTAAGCTTCTAGGCTTTGTAGTCAACAAAAAAGGGATTGAAGTTGACCCAGACAAAGTCAAAGCCATTCAAGATATGCCACTACCTCAAACCTAAAAGGAAGTGGAAGCTTTTTGGTGAGGCTGAACTACATTGCTAGATTCATATCCCAACTCACTGACAAATATGACCCCATCTTGTGGCTTTTTTGTAAACAAAATTTGGGAGAGTGGAATGAGGCATGTCAAGAAGCCTTTGATAAAGTCAAACATTATCTGCCAAGCCTGCCAGTGTTGGTACCACCGGTGCCCAATCGACCTTTAATCCTTTACTTAGCATTCTTTGACAAGTCTATGGGTTGTGTATTAGGGCAGTATGATGAGTCAAGAAAGAAGGAGCAAGCAATCTACTACTTAAGCAAAAGGTTCACGGAATGAGAGTGCAGTTACTCTACAGTCGAGAAGTTATGCTGTACTTTAGTGTGGACAGCCAAGAAACTCAAGCAGTACATGCTGTATCACACCACATGGTTGATTGCAAGGCTTGATCCTGTCAAGTATCTATGCAAAGTCCCTGCACTACTAGGAAGGCTAGCTAGATGGCAAGTCCTACTTTTTGAATATGACATTGCCTATGTCAGTCAAAAGGCCATCAAGGGCAGCACGATAGCTAACTTTTTGGCAAGTCGAGCAGCAGATAATAATGAACCCTTAAATTTTGACTTTTAGATGAAGATCTAATGTGCATTTTTAAAGATGAAGATGCCTTCAACCAAGATCAATCCTGGAAGATGTATTTTGATGGAGCATTAAATGCTCTAAGATATGGAATTGAGGCAATATCTGTTCATAGTAAGGTTAGATTTTGACTGCACGAATAATATCACAGAATATGAAGCTTGTGTCATGGGCCTTTAAGCAGCCATTGAAAGAAGTGTCAAGATAATACAGGTGCTCAATGAATTAGCCCTGGTCATCTACTAATTGAAAGAAGAATGGCAAACTCGTGATGCTAAGCTAATGCAGTATGGGAAGCTGATAGCAGAGCTCAAGAAAGAATTTGATGATATTAGTTTTCAACACTTACCTTGAGAAGAAAACCAAATAGCTGATGCTTTCGCTACCTTGTCATGCATGTTTAAAGTCAACCAAGAGTCGAATGTTCCTCCCATCCAGATAAGCATCTATACAACTCTGGTTCATTATCATAGTGTAAAAAAAGAGAAGGACAACCTACTGTGGTACTATGACATCCTTCGTTACATCAAGGATCAATAATATCCCAAACATGCAACCAAGACTAATAAAAGGACTATCAGAAGGTTGGCTATGGGATTTGTTCTTGATGGAAAAATCTTATACAAAAAGAGTTATGATCAAGTATTGCCCAGATGCACTAACACTTCTGAAGCCAAAAAAATCCTCAAAGAAGTTCATGAAGGGATTTATGGCATACATGCTAATGGACATCGGATGGCGAAGCAAATCAAGAAAGTGGGTTATTACTGGTTGACCCTCGAGAGAGACTGCATCAATTAGGCCTAAAAATGCCATAAGTGTCAAATTTATGCGGACAAGATCAATGTCCCTCTAGCTCCATTTCACGTCATGATGGCCTTATGGCCCTTCTCCATGTGGGGCATGGATGTGATCATGCTAATCACCCCAAAAACTTCTAATGGGCATCGTTTTATCTTAGTAGCGATCAACTATTTCACCACATGGGTGGAGGCTGCCTTGTATGCTAATGTCACTGATCGACCATTTGTAAGTTTGTCAAGAGGGACATCATCTGCAGATATGGCCTCCCGAGCCAAATCATCACAGATAATGCAAGCAACTTAAACAATAAAATGATGCAAGCTGTCTGCTCACAGTTCAAGATCCAGCATGATAATTCTATCCCTTAGCATCCAAAGATGAATAGGGCAGTCGAGGTAGCCAACAAAAACATTAAAAGAATAGTTGAAAACATGGTCGAGACTTACAAAGACTGGCATAAGAAGCTATTCTTTGCACTCATGCCTATTAGACCTCAGTTTGCACTTCCACGGGTGCTACCCCATTTTCTCTTGTCTATGGGATGGAAGCTGTATTGCCTATCGAAGTTGAGATCCCTTCTCTCAGAGTCTTGATGGAAACCAAATTTGAAAAAGCTAAATGGGTCAAGAACAGATACGACTAGCTCAACCTCATCAAGGAAAAATGCATGAAAGCCATCTGCCATGGTCAAATGTATTAAAGACGCATGATCCATCCCACAACAAAAAGATGCACCCAGGCGAATTGGTATTGAAAAAGATCCTCCCAATCCATAAAGATGCACGGGGCAAGTGCACCACTCATTGGGAAAGACCATATGTTGTGAAGCATGGCTTCTCCGAAAGGGCCCTAATCTTGTCAGAAATGGATGACAATGTCTTGCCTAACCCAGTCAACTCAGATTCTATCAAGAAATATTACATGTAGAGGGAAAAACCTGAAAAGGCATCGTCCAAAAAAAAATAAAGAAAACAAAAACAAAAAATAAAAACAAAAAAGCAAACAACAAAAAAAGAGAGCAAACAAAAAAAAAATAAAAAAGGGTTCAAATGAAAATCTGAAAAGGGCATCTGGGCAGCCAACCTGACTACAGTTGAAAACCTGCAAAGAAGACTTAAGAAGATCAATTTTGATAGGGCATAAACTGAGAGTACCTATAGGACAATGCAAAGGAATCCTAAAGATCTTTCAAAGATTAGCTCACACTAGTCACATTTATTGTTCGAGAAAGATCCTGAAAAGCACCTAAGGAACATCCATGTCATGATTGTTAGAGGCATCTTTCGCCTAAAAGATCATACTTATTACCACCGAATCACTTGTTTGTCACATAGTATACTCTTTGTTGTCATGAATAAATATTGCCTTATTTCTTTTAACCCCTATACATTCACATTGCACTTGTCATTTAGTTAATAATATTTGACAATCAACTAAAATATGGATCAGGACATCTTGATATTACATCAAAAGGAAAAAAAAAGCACATGAAACTCCACTCACACCCTAATCATCAAAATCATGGACTTTTTGCATCCAAACACCCACTTGGCATGACCATACACCAAACCATTTCTTGCTTTCACAAGCTACATCTCAAGAAAAAAACCATTTTAAGCTAACCAAAAATTGACCTATGCATTCTATCTAAATCTTATCGAAACCAGAGACATCAACCTAATCAGACAAACTGTTTCTAAATTATTGACAATGCCTTCTAATTGTCAAAAAAATGATTGAACCTCTCAAATCGAGAAATGTAATAATCCAAATTCTTAAAAATAGATTTTGTTATCGTATCCCTAATGGAGCCAAGGCAACCTACAATCCCCAACGGGATTAAGAAAATTCTCATCCATAGTTGCAATAAAGATGAATCGCCATCCCTATGAGAGTTTGAATGACATACAAAAATAACTACAGCTATCTCCCGTATTAGACTTCACATCATGCAATATGATAGCATTCCACATTATGCATTCATATAACCATCACACATCATGATTTTTGCAATGTTACTTTAAGCCAGGTTCACCGAACCTCCAAAGAGTCCCTGATAAGAACTCTGAGCTTTGTAAACCAAGCATTATTTAGGAGGCACTTATCAAGAAACCTTCTTAAGCCCATACAAGCTAGTGGCAACAAACTTGTCTACAAACAACCTGATGCCAATCATACCCACATCAAGCCCACAAGTCAATGGTACATTTTCAAAGCCCATAAGTGAGTGGCACCCTTTTCAAAGCCCACAAGTTAGTGGCACCCATTTCAAAGTCCACAAGTTAGTGGCACCTTTTTCAAAGCCCATAAGTCAGTAGCACCTTTTCAAAGCCCACAAGTTAATGGCATCTTTTTAGAGCCCATAAGTTAGTGGCACCTTTTTAAAACCCACAAGTCGGTAGCACCTTTTTAAAGTCCATAAGTTAGTGGCACCTCTTTAAAGCCCATAAATTAGTGGGATATTTTTAAAGCTCATAAGTTAGTCGCATCTTTTCGAAGCCCATAAGTCAGTGGCATATTTTCAAAGCCTACAAGTCAGTGGCACCCTTTTCAATGCCTACAAGTTAGTGGCACCTTTTTAAAGCCCATAAGTCAGTGGCACTCTTTCCAAAAGCCCATAAGTCAGCGGCACTTTTCCAAAGCTCACATAAGCTTGTGGCACCTAAGTCTAAGTCAAAGTCCAAATAGGTTGGTGGCACCTAAGTTTAAATCAAAGCTTGCACAAGCTGGCGGTACTCGAATCAAAGCCCATACGAGCTAGTGGCACCAAGTTTAAGTTAAAGCCCACAGAAGCTAGCAGCACCCATATAAAAAATCCGCGTTACTCTGTACCTCCCTAAGGGGGTTAAACCATAGAAAACCTAACACCCTAGTAGGGAGGCAAACCCTACAAAATTCACTTAAACCTCTATCAAGATCGTTGCTAATGCACTGCACTTGTCATAGTGAAGTTAATTATAATTTATTTCTTTGCAGGTGTTCTGGGGAGCATCGTTCCACCCTGGATAAAATAGTGTTATTTGTCTTTGCCTTATTTTTTATTCCTAGCAATGGTCAAAGAGGGGTAGCTATAGACACCTTACTTTGTTTGAGTTAATTTTGTTAGCAAGTGAGCTAATTTTCCATAATTTAGGCATTTTTGACTCATCCACCATTGATCAAAAGGTTAATTTTAACTCGTTTCCTTGCATTAAAAAAGATTAAAACCCATATCAAATTACAAATTTGGACTGTTGAATTAATCAAAACATTTTTTTAAAGTCTAAATTACCTCAAAAAGGTCAACGTCACATGATCACCTTACTCTTCCCTAGTTTATTGACTAAGATCACCATCAGCCACCCTATTTGCTAGAAAATCATTTCAACATTTAAACCAGCCACCCTATGTCCATCACATTGGCAGCAAGTTGCTCCCTACAGCCACTCTATGGCCACCAAGTTGGCATCACTTTGTCCCTATTAAGAAATGACCAAAAACACCTCAAAATTGGCTCCAAAATGCTAGTATAAATAAACCACTTATATTTCAACTAAGTGGGGTTAGATTCCAACTTATTTTTAGCTTCCAAAACACATTCCTACACCAAGGAAACTAAAATCTCATAGCTTTTCACTCACCACCCAAAAATAGCCCTAAAACATTAATTCCCAACCATTACACATTCTAAAAATCACCCTCATCCATACTAGGACCAAAACCTCATTGTTTCTCTTTTTCTTGCTTATTAACAACAACGAAAAGAGGAAAATTTGAGCCATCTCTACTATTTGGCCAAAATTAAAGTTTTGTTGGTAAAACTTCTTACTTTATAACTTTCATTTTTTGTTTTCCAGTATCTCCATCATTTTAGTGACCTCTCCATCTTTGCATCACCCTTTTAGGATTCTCATGCATTATTATGGCCTTTGGTTGTGGTAGTTTAGGATTTGGATGCCTAATGCCCCTTTGATGTGCAAAATGGCTCTTGCTCATACATTTTATCCCATATCCATGCATTTTGTTATGATTAATCCATGTATGAATCATTAGCCTAACATATTTCAAGCATATTTATACATTTGCTTGCATCTTGTCATGAATCGTAATCATTTTCAGCTTTCATAACATTTTCTTGTCAAAGTGCAAACACTTTCGTTGTCAAAGCCATTGGTGGAGTTAGCATCCCCATTCATGTTTTGTGCCATCCCCTTATATGTTCATTGTCTTCTCTTTGTCTAAATGCATGTTTAATGGCCATCAAAAACTGATGTTCAAAACCTCCCCAAGCCAAGCATGTTAATCTCAACTAATAAAGATTAGCATGAACTTAGCATTTTCCTTAAAGTTAGCAAAATATCTTGGGGAATATTAACTTTTCTAGATTTGAAATCCTGGTTAAACGAGCTCAAATCTTTTGATTTTGCAACAAAAATGGCCTTACACTTTTTCCCAAAATGTTCATGCCTTGTTTTTGAGTCAAAACCTTAAGTGGTATGATCAACGGGCTATTTTATCGTCCCAAAATACTTCGAGGCTATGCAAATGAGTTCATGATGCTCATGCCACTTTTTCCCTTCAGTCATGGATGTTCGAATGTCGATGACTTGAGTTTGGACCCGTAAACATAAAGAAATAATAAATATCCTCTTCTTTACTGGTAGTAGGACTATTGCAAATTGAAAAATCACTTTAAAATCCAAAATAATTTTTCATGAATTTTATAATATTTTTCTCTGAAAATGCATCAAAATACCTTTAAAATGAGGCATTGTTCATCCTCGAATCAGTTTGGATGAAAACGTTATGATTTTTCAAACCTAGACTGTCTAGAATCCCTAGAGTAAACAAAGTGCATTCTGGTTGGGCCCTTTAAGCCCACCAAACGGTTTTTCCAAATCCATCCAGCATTTTTCCTAAAACGTTCATGAAATTCCCTTTTTGGAAAGGTATTATTTGTAGTTTTTTTATACCAAATGAGTCTGGAATGATTTTTTAAATTTTGACACACCTTGTCCCTCGTATGCTCTGCCAATAGCAAAATTAATCCAAACTTGAAAAATTTTCTCCTCAGAAAGTGACTTTTTGGGATATTAGGAATATTTTTAGTTGACCATCATCGAGTTACCATTCTAACGGTATCTTATCCACCCTCTAGAGCCTTTAAACCAATTTAGAATAAATTTGGGAAGTAGGATAGTGCGATGCTGTCCCCTATTTTTGGTTATAGTTAAAATTAAGTTATTTTCCTGAATTTCATCTAGAGATATTCGAGTGCCTCTGCATTACCCCGATTAGACTCGAGAACATGCTTTAACCTCCCATAGGCTCGCATTAAGGCACAAACATATTTTATATCTTTACCATCCTCATTCATAATAATTTTTTTTGCCAAAAGTTCTCAAAACGCTCACGCATTACCTAAATCACAATGTTTTGTCAACTTAAGTTTTCTAACTCGACTTCACTAAAGAGTGTCAGACGTGTCACTTTTGGGGATACTCTAACCTCACTTTTAAAATGGTCGAGATTGAAAAATCTTCTTTTATCAAAATGATTTGTCATCTACGGGGATACTCTAACCCCAACCTTCTGAGGGGATACTCTAGCCCTGCTTTTCAAAATTGTCAAGATTTAAAAATCCTTTTTTGTCAAAATTATTTGTAATCCATGGGGATACTCTAACCCTTTCATTTCTAAGGGATACTTCAACCCTATCTTTCAACTACAATTAAATTTTCTCCTTCAAGGACTTCCATGAATAGTCAAACAAACCTTGCTTAATCAAGAAACCTATACACATCTAAAAAATTATTGATTCGATTATTCCTAGATACTCGATGCCAATTGCGAGATAAATTCCAATAGTCCATCCCTTTCTTTATTATTGCATGATCTATGTTATGTTACTTCATTTATTGCCTCAATAACATGATTTCTTTGTGATGATTATTTTCGTTCATGTTTTCCAATCATTTCAAGTAAAAATAATGGTAATATCCCATGTGGGTATCTCTCCAGTGCCTAAAGTGGAATATTTCATTTTTTAAAGTAAAATTCAGAGGTCATTTTTATTGAAATCTCTATATTCCCTATCTCTCTCAAGAGTAAATGAGAATAAATCTTTTTCATCAAAACCTGGATTTATATTTCTATAAGATTCATGCATTAAAAAGGGTTATATTGAAATAATGATGAGTTAAGATCGAAAGAATCAAAACCAAGATAAGACATAGCTAGTAAGGTCCCAATTACGAGCATCGTAAAAAGGTTTGTACCTCATCGTGCATAACCAACTCTGGAACATAAATGATGAATCTTTGTATTACATAGACCACATGATTGATGTTTTGAGTTTTGTAACTCAACATATAGGTTTTAATAGGCATCCGATCATGCCTAGCCAAAAATGATCAATGGTGACTCCAAGCATTGGCCATTTCATGATGGTTATCCGAGACCAATAAGATGAGCGATTCATCTTATGGTCCCCTTCACTGTATCACAAGTCAAGAATCAGTACTTTCTCATTCTCATCACATCGCGAAGGAAAAGTCTCAGTCAAGAAAACATTTCTAAGTCAGAAAAATATTTTAAGCCATATGCACTTGTAGATCCATGAGGATTCACCCCATGGGCATGTTGTGATAGTATGTCAATGAGGAGAGTGCATTTCTATATCCCAATGATAGAAACAATTGAGATTATTACGAGAATCCATGTCATCTCATTTGAGGAACAAACTTTTATTTTGAAAAAATGATGTAGAGAAAGGCTTTTCTTACAAAACCAAAAGATCAATATCATGTATCTCAATGAAGATAATAAGTTTCTATAGCCCAACGATTAAAATAACGAAGACTATTATGAGAAGCCATGTTTATCTTATTTGAGGGATGACCTTTGCTTCTAAGGAAATTGATAGAGAGAAAACTTCTCTTGCAAAACCAAAGCATCAATATCATGTATCCCAATAAGAAGAATGTGTTTCTATAGCCCAATTATGTAAATAATAGATTATTTCGAGAATCCATCTTCATCTCATTTGAGGGATAAACTTTTAGTCTATGGAAAATGATGGAGAGAAAAGCTTTCCTTGCAAAACCAAAGCATCAATATCATGCATTTCAATGAGGATAATGTTTTTCTATAACCTAATGATGAAAACAATGGAGATTATTATTAGAATCCACGGTCATCCTATTTATGGGATAAACTTTTATTCAAGAGGAAATGATAGAGAGAAAAGGTTTCCTTGCAAAGCTAAAGCGTTTATATCATGTTTCTTAACAAGGACAATGTATTTCTTTAGCCCAATGATGAAAACAATGGAAATTATTGCTAGAATCCATCTTTATCCCATTTAAGGGATGAACTTTACTTCTAAGGAAAATGATAGAGAGAAAAGCTTTTCTTGCAAAACCAAAATGTCAGTGTCATGTATGTCAATGAGGAGAATGCATTTCTATAGCCTAATGAAAAAAGTAATGGAAATTATTATGAGAATCTATGTTCATCTTATTTGAGGAACAAACATGCTTTTAAGGAAAATGATAGAGAGAAAATCTTTTCTTGCCAAACCAAAGCATCATTATCTTGTATCCCAAGGAGGACAATATGTTTCTATAGCCTAATAATGGAAACAGTGGAAATTATCGCGAGAATCCATCTTTGTCTCATTTAAGGGATAAACATTATTTCTAAGGAAAATGATGGAGAGAAAAACTTATGAAACAAAAGCATCAATATCATGCATTCAATTACAAGAATATGTTTTATAGCCAAATGAAAAAAATAATGGAGATTATTTTAAGAATCCATGTTCATCTCATCTGAAGGATAAACTTTGCCTCTAAGGAAAATAGTGGAGATAAAATATTTTCTTGCAAAAACAAAGCATCAATATCACATATGTCAATGAGGAGAATTCATGTCTATAGCTCAATGATGAAAACAATGGAGATTATTTTGAGAATCCATGTTCATCTCACTTAAGGGATAAACCTAGATTTTAAGGAAAATGACAAAGAAAAAAGCTTTTCTTGCAAAACTAAAGCATCAATATTAGATATGTTAATGAGAATAATCTGTTTTTATAGCCCAATGAAAAAAACAATGGAGATTATAGCCAAAATTGATGTTTGTCTCATTTGAGGGATGAACTTTGCTTATAAGGAAAATGTTGGAGACAAAAGTTTTTCTTACAAAGCTAAAGCATCAATGCCATTTATGTCAATAAAAAGAATGTGTTTCCATAGCCCAACGATCAAAACTATGGTGATTATTGTGAGAATCCATGTTAACTTGTTTGTCGGATGAACTTTTATTGAAAGGAAAATAATGGTGAGAAAAGCTTTTCATGCGAAAACAAAGCACCAATATCATGCATCTCAATAAGGAGGATGTGTTTTTATAGCCCAATGATTAATCAGTGGAAATTATTATGAGAATCTATGTTCATCTCTTTTGACGGATGAACTTTGATTCTAAGGAAAATGATAAAGGGAAAAGTTTTTCTTGTGAAACGAAGATATCAATATCATGTATGTTAATGAGGAGAATGTGTTTCCATAACCTAATGATGAAAACAATTGAGGTTATTATGAGAATCCATATTCATCTCATTTGAGTGAGCAACTTTACTTCTAAAGAAAATAATGGAAGGAAAAGCTTTTCTTGCAAAACCAAAGCATCAGTATCGTGCATGTTAATGAAGAGAATGTGTTTCTATAGCCTAGTGAAAAAAACAACGGAGATTATTGTGAGAATCCATGTTTATCTTATTTGAGGGATAAACTTTGCTTCTAAGGAAAATGATGAAGAGAAAGGCTTTTCTTGTGAAACCAAAGCATTAATAAGATATATGTAAATAAGGAGAATGTGTTTATCTAGACCAACGATGGAGATTATTACGAAAATCCATGTTCAAACCATTTGTGGGATGATTTTTTACTTAAGGAAAATAATGGAGAGAAAAACATTTTCTTGCAAAAACAAAGTATCAATATCATGTATCCAAATTTAGAGAATATGTTTCTATAGCCCAATGATGAAAATAATAGAAATGATTACAACAATCCATGTTCATATCATTTGAGGGACAAGCTTTGATTATATGGAAAAAGATGGACGGAAAACATTTTCCTATGAAATCAAAGCAACAATATTTTGTATCCCAAAGAGAAAAACATGTTTTTATAGACCACTAATGGAAATAATAGAGATTATTATGAGAATCCACGTTGATCTCATTTGAGGGATGAACTATGATTCTAAGGAAAATGATATATAGAAAAACTTTTATTTCAAATGCAAAGCATTAATATCATTCATGTCAATGAGGAGAATGTGTTTCCATAATCCAATGATAAAAACAAGAAGGATTATTGTGAGAATCCATGTTCATCTTATTTGAGGAATAAACTTTACTTCTAAAAGAAATTTATGGAGAGAAAAGATTTTCTGTGAAACTAAAGCACCAATATTATGTATCCTAATGAGGAAAACATGTTTCTATAGCCCAATGATGGAAACAATGAAGGTTATTGTGAAACTCCATGTTCATCTCATTTGAGAGACAAACTTTGATTCTATGGAAAATGGTAAGGGGAAAGTTTTTCTTGCAAAACCAAAGCATTAATATCATGTATCCAATAAAGAGAACACATTTATGTAGCCAAATGATGGGAATAATAGAGATTAATATGAGAATCAATGTTCATCTCATGTGAGGGAAGAACTTTGACTCTAAGGAAAATGATGGAGAAAAAAGCGTTTCTTGCGAAACCAAAGCATCAATATCATGTATGTCAATGAGAAGAATGTGTTTCTATAGCCTAATGATGAAAACAATGGAGATTATTATTAGAATCCATGTTAATCTCTTTTGTGGGATAAACTTTTATTTCAAGGGAAAATGATGGATATAAAAGCTTTCCTTGCAAAACCAAAGCTTCAATATTAGGTATCCAAATGAGAAAATCATGTTTCTATAGCCAATGATGAAAACAATGGAAATTATTGCAAACCCATGTTCATCTCATTTGAAGGATGAACTTTGCTTTGAAGGGAAATGATGGACAAAAAAGCTTTTCTTGTAAAACCAAACCATCAATACCATGTAAGTCAATGAGAAGAATGTGTTTCTACGACACAATGATGAAAACAATTAAGATTATTACGAGAATCCATGCTCATCTCATTTGTATGATGAACTTTTATTCAAGGGAAAATGATAGAGAGAAAAGCTTTTCTTGCAAAATTAAAGCTTCAATATCATGTATGTCAATAAGAAAAATGTGTTTCTACAACCTATTGATGGAAACAATAGAGATTATTACGAGAATCCATGTTCATCTCTTTTAAGGGATGAACATTACTTCTAAGGAAAATGATCGAGAGAAAAGCTTTTCTTGCAAAACCAAAGCATCAATATCATGCTTCTCAATGAAGAGAATGTGTTTCTATAGCTAAGTGAAAAAAATAATGGAGATTATGGCAAGAATCCATGTTTATCTCATTTGAGGGAGAAGCTTTGTTTCTAAGAAAAACGATGGAGAGAAAAGCTTTTGTTGGGAAACCAAAGCATTAATATGATGTATGTTAGTAAGGAAAACGTGTTTATGTAGCCCAACAATGAAAATATTTGAGATTATTATGAGAATCCATGTTTGAACCCTATGCAATGATCTTTTATTCATGAAAAATGGTGGAGAGAAAACCATTTCTTACAAAAAAAAAGCATCAATATCATGTATCCTAATTTGGGGAACATTTTGTATAGCCCAATGATGAAAACAATAGAAATTATGGCAAGAATCCATGTTCATCTCATTTGAGGGCTAGACTTTGATTTTATGGAAAAGAATTGGGGAAAAAGTTTTCTTGCAAAATTAAAGTATCAATATCATGTATCTCAAAGAGGAGAATGTGTTTTTATAGCCCAATGATGGAATCAATGGAGATTATTACGAGAATCCATGTTTATCTCATTTAAGGGATGAACTTTGATTCTAAGGAAAATAATGGAGAGAAAAGCTTTTCTTGCAAAACCAAAGCATCAATATCATACATGTCAATGAGGAGAATGTGTTTCCATAATCCAATGATGAAAACAATGTAGATTATTATGAGAATCCATGTTCCTCCCATTTAAGGGATGAAATTTGCTTTTGAGAAAAATGATGAAGAGAAAAATTTTTCTTATGAAACCAAGGCATCAATATCATGTATCCCAATAAGGGAAACATGTTTCTATAGCCAAATGATGGAAAGCAAGGAGATTATTGCAAAAATCCACGTTCATATCATTTAAGGGACAATATTTGATTCTAAGGAAAATGATGAGGGAAAAGCTTTTCTTGTGAAACCAAAGCATCAATATCATATATCCTAATGATGGGAACGTATATATATAGCCCAATGATGGAAACAATGGAGATTATTGTGAGAATCGATGTTCATCTTATTAGAGGGACAAACTTTGACTCTAAGGAAAATGATGGAGAGAAAAGCTTTTCTTGCAATGCCAAAGCATCAACATTATATGTGTCAATGAAAAGAATGTGTTTCTATAGCCCAATGACGAAAACAATGGAGATTATTATGAGAATCTATGCTCATCCCATTTGTGGGGTAAACTTTTATTCAAAGGAAAATGATAGAGATAAAACCTTTCCTTGCATAGCCAAAGCATCAATATCAGGTATCCCAATAAGGAGATCGTGTTTCTATAGCCAATGATGAAAACAATGAAAATTATTGCGAGAATCCATGTTCGTATCATTTGAGGGATAAACTTTACGTCGAAGGATAATAATGGGGAGAAAAGCTTTTCTTGCAAATCCAAAGCATCATATCATATATGTCAATGAGGAAAATGTGTTTCTACACCACAATGATGAAAAAATGGAGATTATTATGAGAATCCATACCCATCCCGTTTGCAGGATAAACTTTTAATCAAGGGAAAATAATGGGGAGAAAACTTTTCTTGTGAAATTGAAGCATTAGTGTCATGTATGTCAATGAGAAAAATATGTTTCTAAAACCTAATGATGGAAACAATAGAGAATATTGCGAGAATCCATGTTTGTCTCATTTAAGAGATGAACATTTCTTCTAGGGAAAATGATGGAGAGAAAAGCTTTTCTTGTGAAACCAAAGTGTCAATATCATGCATCCCAATGGGAGAACGTGTTTCTATAGCCCAATGATGGAGACAATGGAGATTATTGTGAGAATCCATGTTCATCTCATTTACAGGACAAACTTTGATTCTAAGGAAAATGATGGAGGAAAAGTTTTTCTTGCAAAACCAAAGCATCAATATCATTCATCCCAATAAGGGGAACATATTTCTATAGCCCAATGATGGAAACAATGGAGATTATTGTGAGAATCCATGTTCATCTCATTTGAAGGACAAACTTTGGTTCTAAGGAAAATGATGGAAGGAAAAGCTTTTCTTGCAAAACCAAAGCATCAGTATCATGTGTCCCAATAAAGAGAGTGTATTTCTATAGCCCAATGATGGAAATAATGGAGATTATTGTAAGAATCCATGTTCATCTTATTTGAAGGATGAACTATGATTCTAGGGAAAATAATGGAGAGAAAAGCTTTCCTTGCAAAATAAAAGCATCTATATGATGTATCCTAACAAGAAAAACATGTTTCTATAGCTTAATGATGAAAACAATGGAGATTATTACGGGAATCTATGTTCATCCCATTTGTGGGATGAACTTTTATTCAAGGGAAAATAATGGAGAGAAAAGCTTCTCTTACAAAACCAAAATATCAATATCATGTATGTTAATGAGGAGAATGTGTTTATATAACCAAATGATGAAAGAAATGGACATTATTGTGAGAATCCATGTTCATGTCATTTGAGGAATGAACTTTGCTTTTAAGAAAAATGATGGTCAGAAAAGCTTTTCTTGCAAAACCAAAGTGTTAGTATCATGTATGTCAATGAGAAGAATGTGTTTCTACAACACGGTAATGAAAATAATGGAGATTATTACAAGAATCCATGGTCATCCCATTTATAGGATAAACTTTTATTCAAGGGTGAATGTTAGAGAGAAAAGCTTTTCTTGTGAAACCAAAAAATCATGTATGTCAATATGAAGAATGTGTTTCTATAACCCAATGATGGGAACAATGGAGATTATAACATGAATCCATGTTCCTCTTATTTGAGGGATGAACATTGCTTCCAAGGAAAATGATGGAGAGAAAAGTTTTTCTTGTCAAACCAAAGTGTGAATATTGTGTATCCTAATGGGAGAACATGTTTTTATAGCCCAATGATGAAAATAATGGAGGTAATTGTAAGAATCCATGTTCATCTGATTTAAGGGATGAACTTTGATTTTAAGGAAAATGATGCAGGGAGAACCTTTTCTTGTGAAACCAAAGCATCAATATCATATATCTCAATGTGAAGAATGTGTTTCTATAGCCCAAGGATGAAAACAATGGAGATTATTGTGAGAATCCATATTCATCTTATTTGTGAGACGATCTTTGCCTTTAAAGGAAATGAAGGAGAAAAATGCTTTTCCTATGAAACTAAAGCACCAACATCATATAGTCAATGGCGGGATTATTTTTTTATATCCCAATGATGAAAACAATGGAGACTATTATGAGAACCCATGTTTATCCTATTTGTGGTTTGAACTTTTATTCAAAGGAAAATTCTAGAGAGAAAGGCTTTTCTAGTGAAACCAAATTATCAATTTCATGTATCCCAATAAGAAGAATATTCGAAACATCAATATCATGTATCCCAATAAGGAGAATGTGTTTCTATAGCCCAATGATGGCGATAATGGAGATTATTGTGAGAATCCTTATTTGTCTCATTTAAGGGATAGACTTTGCCTTAATGGAAAATGATGGAGAGAAAAGCTTTTCCTATGAAACCAAAGCATCAATATCATGTATGTCAATGAGTAGAATATGTTTCTATAGGCCAATGATGAAAACAATAGAGATTATTGCAAGAAGCCATGTTCTTCTTATTTAAGGGATGAACTTTGCATCTAAGGAAAATGGCAAAGAGAAAAGCTTTTCCTATGAAACCAAAGCATCAATATCAAGTATATCAATGAGGAGAATGTGTTTTTATAGCCCGACGATGAGAACAATGGAGCTTATTATGAGAATCCATGATTATCTCACTTAAGGGACAAACTTTGATTCTAAGGAAAATGATGGAAGTAAAGCTTTTCTTATGAAACCAAAGCATCAATATCATGTATCTCAATAAGAAAAAAGTGTTTCTATAGCTCAATGATGAAAACAATGGAGATTATTGCGAGAACCCACGTTCGTCTCCTTTAAAGGATGATCTTTGCTTCTAAGGAAAATGATGGAGTGAAATGTTATTCTTGCAAAACAAAAGCATGAATATCTTGAATCCTAATGAGGAGAATGTGTTTCTATGGCTTAATAAGTGAAAGCAATAGAGATTATTATAGGAATCCATGTTTATCTCATTTAAGGCATGAACTTTGCTTCTAAGGAAAGTGGTGAAGAGAAAAGTTTTTCTTGATAAAGCAAAGCATCAATATCATGTATCCCAATAAAGAGAATGTGTTTCTATAGTCCAATGATCAAAACAATGAAGATTACTGTGAAAATCCATATTCATCTCATTTGAGGGACAAATTTTGATTCTAGGGAAATTACTGGAAGGAAAAGCTTTTCTTATGAATAAAAAGCATTAATATCATGTATCCCAATGTGGAGAATATGTTTTGATCGACCAATAATAAGAACAATGGAGATTATTGTGAGAATCCTTACTTATCCCCTTTTTTAGAGGAATTCTTATTCAAGGGAAAATGATGGATAGAAAAATGTTTCTTGTGAAACCAAAGCATCAATATCATGCATGTTAATGAGCTGAATGTGTACCTATAGCCCCATTAAAAACAATGGAGATTATTGCAACAATCCATGTTTATCTCATTCGGGGGATGAAATTTGATTTCAAGGAAAATGATAGAGAGAAAAGCTTTTCTTGTGAAACCAGAGCATCAATATCATGTATCCCAATGAGAAAAAAGTCTTTCTATAGCCCAATGATGAAAACAATGGAGATTATTATAAGAATCCATGTTCATCTCATTTGAGAGATGAACCTTGATTCTAAGGAAAATGATGGAGAGAAAAACTTCTCTTGTAAATTCAAACATCAATATCATGTATCCTAGTGAGGAGAACATGTTTTGATAGCCTAATAATGAGAACAATGGAGATTATTGTGAGAATCCTTATTCATCCTGTTTGTGAGAGGAACTTTTTATTCATGGGAAAATAATGGATAGAAAAACTTTTCTTGTGAAACCAAAGCATTAATATCTTGCATGTCAATGAGAGGAACGTGTTTCTATAGCCCAATGATGAAAATAATAGAGATTATTATGAGAATCCATATTCATCTTATTCGAGGGATGAACTTTAATTTTGAAGGAAAATGATGGAAAGAAAAGCTTTTCTTTCGAAACCATAGCATTAATATCATGTATCCCAATGGAAAAAAAGTGTTTCTATGGCCCAATGATGAAAACAATGGAGATCATTGCAAGAATCCATGTTGATCTTATTTGAGGGATGAACTTTGATTCGAAGGCAAATAATGGAGAGAAAAGCTTTTCTTGCAAAACCAAAGCATCAATATCATGTATCAAAATGAGGAGAACATGTTTCTATAGCCCAATAATGAAAACAATCGAGATTATTACGAGAATCCATGTTAATCTTATTCAAGGGATAAACTTTAACTATAAGGAAAATTTTGAATAAAAAAGCTTTTCTTACAAAACCAAAGCATCAATATCATGTATCCCAACAAGGAGAACGTGTTTCTATAGCCCAAAGATGAAAACAATAGAGATTATTGTGACAATCCATGTTCATCTTGTTTAAGGGATGAATTTTGATTCTAAGGAAAATGATGGAGAGAAAGGCTTTTCTTGCAATGTTTGTCAAGAAGCAGAATGTGTTTCTACAACCCAAGGATGAAAGCAATGGAGATTATTACTAGAATCCACGTTCATCTCATTTGTGGGGTGATCTTTGTTTTTAAGGAAAATGATGAAGAGAAAATCTTTTGTTGTGAATCCAAAACATCAATATCATGTATCCCAATGAGAAAAAAGTGTTTCTATAGCCTAATGATGAAAACAATGGAGATTATTGTGGGAATCTACGTTCATCTCATTTGACGGATTATCTTTACTTCTAAGGAAAAGAATGGAGTGAAAAACTTTTCTTGCGAAACCAAAGCATCAATATCATGTATCCCAAAAAGGATAACATGTTTCTATAGCCCAATGATGAATATAATGGAGAATATTGTGAGAATCCGTGTTCGTCTTATTTGAGTATGAACTTTGATTATGAGAAAAATGATAAAGGGAAAAGCTTTTCTTGCAAAACCAAACCATTAATATCATGTACCCCAATGAGGAAAATGTGTTTCTATAACCCGATGATGAAACCATTGGAGATTATTGCAAGAATCTATATTCGTCTCATTTGAGGGATGAACTTTGCTTCTTAGGAATGTGATGGAGAGAAAAGTTTTTCTTGCAAAACCAAAGCATCAATATCATTTATCCCAATAAGGAGAACGTGTTTCTAGATAATTACGAGAATCCATGTTCATCGCATTTGAGGGATAATCTTTGATTCTATGGAAAATGATGGAAGGAAAGGCTTTTCTAGCAAAACTAAAGCATCATATCCTGTATCCCAATGCAGAGAATGTTTTTTTATTGCCCAATGATGAAAACAATGGAGATTATTGTGAGAATCCATATTCGTCTCATTTGAGGGATGAACTTTGATTCTAAAGAAAATGATGGAGAGAAAAGCTTTTCTTATGAAACCAAAGCATCAATATCATGTATCCCTATAAGGAGAATGTGTTTATACAACCCAATGATGCAAAAATGAAGATTATTGCAGGAACCCATGTTCGTCTCATTTAAGGGATGGACTTTGATTCTAAGGAAAATGATGGAGAGAAAATTTTTTCTTGCAAAACCAAAACATCAATATTATGTATCCCAACGAGAAGAATATGTTTCTATGGCCCACTAATGAAAACTACAGAGATTATTGCTAGAATCCACGTTCATCTCATTTGAGCAATGAACTTTGATTCTAAAAAAAATGATGGAAGGAAAAGCTTTTCTTGCAAAACCAAGGAATCGATATCTTATATGTTTATGAAGAGAATGCGTTTCTATAGCCTAATGATAAAAACATTAGGGATTATTGCGAAAAGCCATGTTCTTTTCATTTGAGGGATGAACTTGGCTTCTAAAGAAAATGATTAAGGGAAAAGCTTTTCTTGGGAAACCAAACCCCTAATATCATGTATCCCAATAAAGGGAATGTGTTTCTACATCCTAATGACGAAAACTATGGAGATTATTGCAAGAATCTATGTTCATCTTATTTGAGGGATGAGCTTGATTCTAGATGAAATGAAAGGGAGAAAAGCTTTTCTTGTGAAACCAAACCATCAATATCTTGTATCCTAAAGACGAGAACATTTTTCTATAGCCCAATGATGAAAACAATGGAGATTAATGCAAAAATCAATGCTTATCCTATTTGAGGGATGAGCTTTGATTCTTAAGAAAATAATGGAGAGAGAAACTTTTCTTATATAACAAAAGCATCAATATCATGTATCCAAATTAGGAGAACATGTTTCTATAGCCCATAATGAAAGCAATTAAGTTTATTATGAGAATCCATGTTAATCTCATTTGAGGGTGAACTTTAACTCAAAGGCAAATGATAGAGAGAAAAGCTTTTCTTGCAAAACCAAAGCATCAATATCTTGCACGTCAATGAAGAGAATGTGTATCTATAGCCAAAAGAAAAAAAATCCATAGAGATTGTTGTGGGAATCCATGATCATCTCAATTAAGGGAAGTTTGATTCTAAGGAAAATGATGGAGAGAGAAGCTTTTCCAACGAAACCAAAGCATAAATATCTTGTATGTCAATTAGCATAAAGTGTTTCTATAACCAAATGAAAAAATCAATGGAGATTATTACGAGAATCCATATTTATCCCATTAGGCGAGCGAACTTTGATTCTGAGAAAAAATGATGCACAGCAAAGCTTTTATTGTGAAACCAAGGCATCAGTATCTTGTATGCCAATGAGGAGAATGTGTTTCTATAGCCTAATGATAAAAACATTAGAGATTACTGTGATAAGCCATGTTCATCTCATTTGAGGGATGAACTTGGCTTCTAAAGAAAATAATGGAGAAAAAAACTTTTCTTTCAAAATCAAACCCCTAATATCATGTATCCTAATGAAGTGAACATGTTTCTACATCCCGATGATGAAAGCAATCCATATTACTTTGACGTTCATCCGATTTATGGGACAAATTTTGATTCCAAGGAAAATGATACAAAGAAAAGCTTTTCTTGCGAAACCAAACCATCAATATCTTCGATCCCAATGGACAACATGTTTCTATAGCCTAATAATGAAAAAAATGGAGATTAATGCATGAATCCATGTTCGTTTCATTTGAGGGATGAATTTTGATTCTAAGGAAAATGATGGAGAGAAAAACTTTTCTTACATAACCAAAGCATCAATATCATGTATCCAAATGAGGAGAATGTGTTTCTACAGCCCAATGATGAAAACAATGGGGTTTATTACAAGAATCCATGTTCATCTCATTTAAAGGATGAACTTATCTTCCATAGAAAATGATAGAGAAAAATGCTTTTCTCGCGAAACCAAAGCATCAATATCATGTATCTGAATGAAAAAAACATATTTCTATAGCCCAATAATGAAAATAATGGAGATTATTGCGAGAATCCATGTTTATCTCATTTGAGGGATGGACTTTGATTCAAAGGCAAATGATAGAGAGAAAAACATTTCTTGCGAAACCAAATTATCAATGTCATGTATCCCAATAAGAAGAACCTATTTCTATAGCCTAATGATAGAAACAATGGATCTTATTGCAAGAATCCATGTTCATCTCATTTGAGGAATGAACTGAGACTTTTAGGAAAATGATAGGGAAAAAAGCTTTTCTTGCGAACCAAAGCATCAATATCATGTATGTCAATAAGGAGAATATGTATCTATAGCCCAAGGAAAAAAACCATGGACATCATTGCGAAAATCCTTGTTCATATCATTTAAGGGGACTTTGGTTCTAAGGAAATGGATGGAGAGAGAAGCATTTCCTATGAAACCAAAGCATCAATATCATGTATTGATATTGAGGAGAAAGTCTTTCTACAACCAAGTGAAAAAATCAATAAAGATTGTTACAGGGATCCATTTTTATCCTATTCAAGGCATGAACTTCTATTCTAAGGAAAATGATGAAGAGAAAAGCTTTTCTTGCAAAACCAATGCATCAATATCTTGTATGCCAATGAGGAGAATGTGTTTCTACAGACTAATGATGAAAACATTAGAGATTACTGTGAGAAGCCATGTTCATCTTATTTGAGGGATGAACTTGGCTTTTAAAGAAAATGATGGAGAGAAAAGCTTTTCCTGCAAAAACAAACCCATAATATCATGTATCCTAATGAAGAGAAAGTGTTTCTACATCCCAATGATAAAATCAATGGAGATTATTATGAGAATCTATGTTAATCTCATTTGAGGGACGAGCTTTGATTCTAAGGAAAATGATGGAGAGAAAAGCTTTTCTTGCAAAACCAAACCGTCAATATCTTGTATCCCAATAAGGAGAACTTGTTTCTATAGCCTAATGATGAAAACAATGGAAATTAATACAAGAATCCATGTTTGTCTTATTTGAGGGATGAACTTTGATTCTAAGGAAAATGATGGAGAGAAAAACTCTACTTTCTAACCAAAGCATTAATATGATATATCTAAATGAGGAGAACATGTTTTTATAGCCCAATGATGAAAACATTGGAGTTTATTATGAGAATCCATGTTCGTCTTATTTGAAAGATGGACTTGTCTTCCAAAGAAAATGATGAAAAGAAAAGCTTTTCTTCGAAACCAAAGCATCAATATAATGTATCCAAATGAGAAAAATGTATTTCTATAGCCCAATAATGAATATAATGGAGATTACTTGGAGAATCCATGTTTATCTCATTTAAGGGATGAACTTTGATTCAAAGGCAAATGATAGAGAGAAAAACTTTTCTTGCAAAATCAAAGCATCAATGTCATGTATCCTAATAAGAAGAACCTATTTCTATAGCCCAATGATGGAAACAATGGAGATTATTGCAAGAATCCATGTTCCTTTTATTTTGAGGAACGAGCTAGAATCTAAGGAAAATGATGGGGAGAAAAGCTTTTCTTGCGAAACTAAAGCATCAATATGATGTACGTCAATAAGGAGAATGTGTATCTATAGCCCAATAAAAAAAAACCATGGACATCATTGCGAGAATCCTTGTTCATATCATTTAAGGGAACTTTGATTCCAAGGAATTGGATGGAGAGAGAAGCTTTTTCGACAAAACCAATGCATCAATATTGTATATGTCAATAAAGAGAAAGTGTTTCTACAACCAAATGAAAAAATCAATGGATATTATTACAAGAATCCATGTTTATCCCTTTCGAGGGATGAACTTTGATTTTAAGGAAATGATGGAGCGAAAAGCTTTTCTTGTGAAACCAAGGCATCAATATCTTATATGTCAAGGAGGATAATGTGTTTCTATAGACTAATGATGAAAACATTAGAGATTATTACGAGAAGCCATGTTCATCTCATTTAAGGGATGAACTTGGCTTCTAAAGAAAATGATGGAGAGAATAGCTTTTCCTATGAAAACAAAACCCTAATATCATGTTTCCTGATGAAGTGAAAGTGTTTCTACATCCTAATGATGAAAACAATAAAGCTTATTATGAGAATCCATGTTGATCTTATTTGAGGGACAAGCTTTCATTCTAAGGAAAATGATGGGGAGAAAAGCTTTTCTTGTGAAACAAAACCGTCAATATCTTGTATCCTAATGAGGATAACTTGTTTCTATAGCCTAATGATGAAAACAATGTAAATTAATGAAAGAATCCATGTTCGTCTCATTTAAGGGATGAACTTTGATTCTAAGGAAAATAATGGAGAGAAATTTTTCTTACATAACTAAAGCATTAATATGATGTATCCAAATGAGAAAAATGTGTTTCTATAGCCCAATGATGAAAACAATGGAGTTTATTATGAGAATCCATGTTCATTTCATTTAAGGGACAAACTTGTCTTCCAAAGAAAATGATACAGAGAAAGGTTTTTCATACAAAACCAAAGCTTGAATATCATGTATTCGAACAAGAAGAATGTGTTTCTGTAGCCCAATAATGAAAACAATGGAGATTATTTCAAGAATCCATGTTCATCTCATTTGATAGACAAACTTTGATTCAAAGGCAAATGATAGAGGGAAATGCTTTTTTTGCGAAACGAAAGCATCAATGTCATGTATCCCAATAAGAAGAATTTGTTTCTATAGCCTAATGATGGAAACAATGGAGATTATTGCAAGAATCTCATTTGAGGGATGAACTTAGACTTTAAGGGAAATAATAAGGAGAAAAGCTTTTCTTGTGGAACTAAAACATCACTATCATGTACATAAATAAGGAGAATGTGTATCATAGCCCAATGAAAATAACAATGGACATTATTGTGAGAATCCATGTTCATCTCATTTAAGGAAACTTTGATTCTAAGGAAAAGGATGGAGAGAAAAGCTTTTCTTACGAAACCACAACATAAATATCATCTATGTCAATTAGGAGAAAGTGTTTATATAGCCAAATGAAAAAAATCAATAGAGATTATTACGAGAAACCACGTTTATCCTATTTAAAGGATGAACTTTGATTCTAAGGAAAATGATGGAGAGAAAAGCTTTTCTTGCGAAACTAAAGCATCAAAACCATATATTCCAATGAGGAGAATGTGTTTCTATCTTCCAATGATGAAAACAATGAATATTACTGTGAGAATCCATGTTCGTCTCATTGGAAGGATGAACTTTGATTCTCAGGAAAAAAATGGAGAGGGAAGCTTTTCGTATGAAACCAAAGAATCAATATCTTGTATGTCAATGAAGGAAAAGTGTTTCTATAGCCAAATGAAAGTAATAATGGAAACTATTACGGGAATCCATGTTTATCCCATTTGAGGGATAAACTTTGAGTCTAAGGAAAATGATGGAGAGAAAAATTTTTCTATGGAACCAAAGTGTCAATATCATGTACGTCAATGAGGAGAATGCGTTTCTATCACCTAATGATGAAAACAATGGAGATTATTGCGAGAATCCATGTTCATCTCATTTGAGTGACAAACTTCATTTTTAAGGAGAATGATGGAGAGAAAAACTTCTCTTACGAAACCAAAGCATCAATATCTTGCATCCTAATGAGAATAACGTGCTTCTATGGCCCAATGATGAAAACAATGGAGATTATTGCAAGAATCCACATTCTTCTCATTTGAGCGACAAACTTTGATTCTAAGGTAAATGATAGAGATAAAAGCTTCTCTTGCAAAACCAAAGCATCAATATCTTGTACATCAATGAGGAGAATGTGTTTTTTAGCCTAATAATGAAAACATTGGAGATTATTACAAGAATCCTTGCTCATCTCATTTGAGGGATAAACTCTATTTCTAAAGAAAATTATGGAGAAAAAAGCTTTTCTTACAAAACCAAACCCCTAATATCATGTATCCTAATGAAGAAATGTGCTTCTACATCCTAATGATGAATACAATGGAGATTATTGCAAGAATCCATGTTTGTCTCATTTGAGGGATAAACTTTAATTCTAAGGAAAATAATGGAAAGAAAAGCTTTTCTTGGAAATCCAAACCATTAATATCTTGTATCCCAATGAGGAGGACATGTTTTTATAGCCTAATGATGAAAACAATAGAGTTTATTATGAGAATCCATGTTCATCTCATTTGGGGGATGAATTTGTCTTCTAAAGAAAATAATGGAAAGAAAAGCTTTTCTTGTGAAACCAATGCATTAATATCATGTATTCAAACGAGAAAAATGTATTTTTATAGCCCAATAATGAAAATAATGGAGATTATTGCAAGAATCCATGTTTATCTCATTTAAGGGATAAATTTTGATTCAAAGCCAAATGATAGAGAGAAAAACTTTTCTTGCAAAACCAAAGCATCAATATCATGTAGCCTAATAAGAAGAAGCTGTTTCTATAGCCCAATGATGGAAACAATGGAGATTATTGTGAGAATCCATGTTCATCTCATTTGAGGAACGAATTAAGACTCTAGGGAAAATTATGGGGAGAAAAGCTTTTTTTACGAAACCAAAGCATCAATATCATGTACGTCAATGAGAAGAATGTCTATTTATAGCCTAATGAAAAAAACCATAGACATCATTGCAAAAATCCTTGTATGGATGGAGAGAGAAGCTTTTTTTTGTGAAACAATGCATCAATATTGTGTATGTCAATGAGGAGAAAGTTTTTCTATAGCCAAATGAAAAAATCAATAGAGATTGTTACTGTAGACACCTTATTTTGTCTGGGCAATTTTTTAGCAACCTAGGGCATGGACGTGAGAAAGGGCGATGTCACCATACGATGTGTCACCCAGTAAAAAAGTATTTTTAAGGAGGCCAAAAAGGCCTATGGATCATACTAGAAAATTCAAGGTGTAACTCAAGGTGTTTGGGGATAAAACATACTAGAAAATTCACAATTTTGCTTGAACTCATGTATCAATACAGTGGTCCAATGATCCAAAAATTTGAAATGTCCCCATTTGTATCGATACAATATGTAAATGTATCAAAATGTGCTTATGTATCGATACGAGAGCTCGTATATCGATACAAAAACATAGGAAGACCAAGATGTGCATTCTGTAAAGAAATGTATCGATACATATCAACATGTATTGATACAATGGTTCATAGTATCAAGACGATGTTCATTGTATCGATACACTCAAGGTTTTTGGACCAAATGTATCGATACATTTTGCAATTGATACATGCAGGCTATTTTCCATGATCTAAGAATTTTTTACTCATCCACCATTGATCCAAAACTCTATTTTAACTCGTTTCTTTGCATCAGAAAAGATTAAAACCCATATCAGATTATGAATTTAGACTTTTGAATGAATCAAAACATTTTTGAAGTCTAAATTAGATAAAAAAGGTCAATGTCACATGACCACCCTACTCCTCCCTAGTTTGTTGACCAAGATCACCATAGCCACTCTATTTGCTGGAAAATCATTTCAGCATTTAAATCGGCCACCCTATGTCTATCACATTGGCAGCAAGTTGCTTCCTACAGCCATTCTATAGCCATCAAGCTGACATCACTTTGTCCCCCTTGAGAAATGACTGAAAACACCTCAAATTTAGCTCCAAAATGCTAGTATAAATAGACCATTTATATCTTAGCTGAGTTTTTCAGCGGAGATTCTAGCTTATTTCCAGCTTCCAAAGCACATTCACACATCAAGAAAACCAAATCCTGTAGCTATTCACTCAGCACCCAAAACTAGCCCCAAAACACTCACTCTCAACAACTATACATTCTAAAAATCACCCTTATCCAACCAGAACCAAAACCTCATTTGTTTGTCTCTTTTTCTTGCTTATTAACAATAAGAAAAAGAGGAAAATTCAAGCCATCTTTACTGCTCTAACTATTTGGCCAAAAATTAAAATTTTGTTGGTATAACTTCTTACTTTATCACTTTCATTTTCTATTTTTCAGTATCTTCATCATTTGAGTGAGCTTTCCATGTTTCGATCACCCTCTTAGGATTCTCATGCATTATTGTGCCTTTTGGCTATGGTAGTTTAGGATTTGGATGCCTTAATGCACCTTTGATGTGCAAAATGCCTCATTTCATCCTTATTATTTTGATAGGTCTTGCTCATACATTTTATGCCATATCCATGCATTTTGTTATGATTAATCCATGTATGAATCCTTAGCCTAACATATTTCAAGCATATTTATACATTAGCTTGCATCTTGTCATGAATCATTGTAATTTTCAGCATCCATAGCATCCCCATTCATGTTATGTGCCATCCCCTTGTATGCTTGTTGTCTTTTCCTTGTCAAAGTGCATGTGTTGATGGCTGCAAAAGAAACGAATTTTCGAAACCTTCTCAAGCCAAGCATGCTAGCCTCAACCCATAAGGACTAGCATGAACTTAGCATTTTCCTTAAAGTTAAGTAAAAAATCTTAGGGAAGATAAAGTTTTCTAGATCTGTAATCCTAATTAAATGAGGTCAAAACTTTTAATTTTCCAACAAAAATGGCCTTGCACTTATTCCCTAAATGTTCATGCCTTGCTTTTGAGTCAAAACCTTGAGTGGCATGATCAACAGGCTATTTCATTGTCCCAAATTACTCCAGGGCTGTGCAAATAAGTTCGCGATGCTCATGCAACTCTTTCCCTTCAGTTATGGATGTTCGAATGTCGATGACTCGAGTTTGGACCCGTAAATATAGAGAAAATAAGAAATATCCTCTGCTTTGCTTTGTCCCCCGCTAGCAGCATCACTCTTACAAATTGAAAAATCACTTTAAAATCCTAAACGATTTTTCATGAATTTTATAATATTTTTCTCTAAAATTGTCTCAAAATATCTTTAAAACAAGGTCATGTTCACCCCTGGATCAGTCCGAATGAAAGAGTTATGATTTTTCAAACCTAGGCTATTTGGAATCCCTGGAGTTAACAAAGTGCATTTGTTTGGGCTCTTGAGGCCCACTAAACGATTTTTCAAAATCTGGCCAACATTTTTTTCTAAGACGTTCATGAAATTCCCTTTCTAGAAAGGAATTATTTACAATTTTTCGATACCAAACGAGTCCGAAATGATTTTTTGAATTTTGACACACCCTTTTCCTTGCCTGTTCTATCAGTAGTGTAATTGACCCAAATTTGAAAATTTATTTCCCCGAAAAGTAATTTTTCGGGATATTAGGAATATTTTTAGATTAACCCTTGTCAAGTTAACTTTCTGACAGTATCTTGTCCAATCTCTAAAGGCTTCAAACCAATCTAGAATAAATTCAGAAAGTGGGATCGCGCGATGCTATCCCTTATTCTCGATCATGGCCAAAATTAAGTTGTTTTTCCAAATTTTGTCTCGAGACATTCGAACGTCTTTGTATCACCCTGATCAGACTCGAGAACATGCTTCGACCTCCCAAAAGCTCGTATCAAGGCATGAAAAATCATCAAAATGCTAGTCATTTTCTAAATCATGAAGTTTTATCAACTTAAGTTTTCCAACTTGACTTTTTTAAAAAGTGTCAGATATGTCACTTTTGGGGGTATCTAACCCTAACCTTTTAAGGGGATACTCCAACCCCGCTTTTAAAAATTGTCAAGATTTAAAAATCTTCTTTCGTCAAAATTATTTGTCATCTATGGGGAATACTCCAACCCCGCTTTTAAAAATTGTCAAGATTTAAAAATCTTCCTCTGTCAAAATTATTTGTCATCTATGGGGATACTCCAAACCTGCTTTTCAAAATTGTCAAAATTTAGAAATCTTCTTTTGTCAAAATTATTTTTCATCTATGGGGATACTCTAACCCAACTTTTCGAAGAGATACCCTAACCCTGTCTTTCAACTATAATTAAATTTTTCTCTTTCCTGAGCTTCCATGAATGTGTCAAGAAAACCTCATTCAATCAAGGAACCTAAATGCGTCTAAAAATTGTCAATTCGGTTATTCCTAGATAATCAATGCTAATATCGAGATAAATTCCAATAATCCATCCCTTCTCTTCCTCATTATATTGAATAGTCCATATATGTTATTTCATTCATTGCCGTACTAATATGATTTCTTCGTGATGATTATTTGCATGCATGTTTTCAAAACATTTCAAGTAAAACTAAAGGTAATATTCTGCGTGGGTATCTCTCCAGTGCCCAAAGTGGAATATTCCATTTTTCAAATTAAAATCCAAAGGGCATTTTCATTCAAAATCTCTATATTCCCATCTCTTCAGGGCGTGTATGAGATTAAATCTTTTCATCAAAATCTAGATTTGTGTTTTCATAAAATTCATGCATTAAAAAGGGGTTATATCGAAATAATGATGAGTTAAGATCGAAAGAATTAAAACTGAGATAGGACATAACTAGTAAGGTATCGATTTTAGGCATCGTGAAGAGGTTCGTGCCTTATTGTGTGTAACCAATTCCTAAACCTAAATGGTGAATCTTTGTACTATGTAGACCACGGGATCAATGTTTCGAGTTTCATAACTCAAGACATAGGTTTCAATAGGTATCAGATCATGCCTAGACCAAAATGATTGGTGGTGACTCCAAGCGTTGGCCATTTCATGATGGTCATCTGAAACCAATAAGATGAGTGATTCGTCTTATGGTCCCTTTCACTGTATCACAAGTTGAGAATCTTTACGTTCTCATTCTCATCACATCGTGAAGGAAAAGTCTCGATCAAGAAGACATTTCCAAGTTCGAACAATATTTTAAGTCGTATGCACCCATAGATCCATAAGGATCCATCCTCGAGCATGTTGCAACAGCTTGGCGACTCCACTAGGGACTATGTAGAGAGTTAAGCCAATAACTAGTCATGTCCTACTAAGTTCTTAGTTCCTTCGATCTTCAGTCATTATTTAACTATGACCATTTTTTTGTTTTGTCAACTAATCTTTTGTTTGACATGATTGTCAGGATTGTCTTCTTTTCGAATAATCTTTATTTAATAAAAATGGTAATACAAGAGTAAGAAAAAAGGGTTGATCATTTCCTTATCACACACCGTGCACTTGCATATGCATTACAGTCCCGCCAAACTCCATGGCAAGGTTATAACCCAATCATTAGGAGTAAGGGAGCTATTTACCTTCGTGAGTAACCCTTCGCATAGGCATAGCAATAACTTCCCAAACGTAGATTACCTATGTCTCTCATAAGTAACCCTTTGTATTTGCATAGGGAAATATATCCACCAGATTGAACCCCATTTTTATCATTTATCAAGGCATGCAATTATGTCACCCTAACGGCAACTAATCTTTGTCTAAATAAGTGACGGTGAGCAAAAAAACCATTATTCACAATGTCTTACGCTGTAAGCTGTTATGCTATTTGAGTCACAGCTTAACGCACATCCACACTAGTGGTGATAAATGAATATTACTACTGGTCAATTATTTTTCCATCAAAATAAGATATTGCATCACCTCATGAAGGGTAGATTTCATCTTGACATGTTGAAATGCTGCTCGTTTCTCGTCTCACCACCTTGGTTAAGACATGTTATGAATATTTTGTTCTGATGTTCCTAAATTTTTTATTTCCTTCATTTATCTCCTATATGTTCCACTAATTATTTTCCCTTTGTTTATGTGTTGGTGTATGCATAATCGCATCATAACTATCATGACTATCATCATTTTGGGACAATTGTTCTAGTTTGGTGTTTAGCAAGGGGCATCATTTATGGAGCAATAGCTTATCTCCACTATCGAGTCCTTTGAAAACATCAAAACATGGTCAAAAGGTTGCCAACGTCAAGACGGGGACATCCTAAAGCCTGACTGCATCTTAAAAATGCATGAATGGGTCAAGATCAGTTTCTGTCAGAATGATTGTCGAGAATTGAAGCATATTTGGGACAGTTGGGATAATAACAAGAAAGAAGCCTTCACTAAAAGTATAGGGATATAGCACCTATACTTCGAGTTTAGTTGGATGATGGCTTGTCGCAAGCAGTGACTCAGTTTTGGAATCTGACCTACCAATGTTTCACCTTCAATCAATAAGATTTAGTCCCTACCATTAATGAATACACAGTTCTACTCAACATAGAAAAGGCTAAGTTTGACCGGATTTATTGCAAAGCATTTTTGCCTCCTCCGTTCAAGAAAAGGTTGAGGCAAATTCTTGGAGCCACAGAAGCATGGGTTGATAGTCACGTCAAAGTAAAAGAGAGCAGCAAATGCATCTCTTGGGCCAGCTTGAAAGAGGCCACGATAAATCTTTCTGACTAAAAGAAAGTTCAAGATGTCTATGCTTTGGCAATTTACGGGCTTGTCATATTCCCAAAGACTTCAACCCTACTTCGGGTTATGTAGAGGTAGCAGTCACACATTTCTTTTCTTGCCTATGTTGCGACATCAACCCTACTTCCACCATTATCGCCAAAACCATTTGCGCCCTTACCTTTTGTAAAAGAACGAGAACAGGAAGGTTTATCACGTGTGCCCTATTGCTTTAGATATGACTCTTCGGTCATCTCTATATTAGGTAGGAAAGAACCAAGTGAAATTTCTTCCTCAAGTTTAGTCCTCTTTCCACAGTATTAGAGGAAGAATGTCATCAAGATAAGACAAAAAAGCATTGGGTTAAGGAATTACAAAACGTCAAGGAGGAAGAAATCACATGGAGAGCCCTATGGGTGTTTTCTCAGTCGATTGTGTATAGATGTGGAGACTACACTTATGTATCGCTCCTGGGATTATGCGCAAATACCAGTTATGCTCCTCTATTGGTATTGCATCAGTTCTAGTGCCAGTAATTCATTATATTCTTCGAAGACTCGGGACATTGGGATTTTGAATACAGAGAGCCCAATTATAAAGCAAAAGTCTAGTTAGCTTTCCAAGCTTGGAAAAAGGTCCATTGTATGGAAAGATACTAAAGAGGAAGCCCCACCATGCTTGGAAACAAAGAATGGAGACTTCGCCATATCAACGATCCATTGCCACCACCCAACTCTGAGATACTACAAGTCCTAATAGAGGAACTGCCTTTTGAAATCGAGCTACTTAGGTGGGAGTTTGAGCAAGAAAAGGCATCCTTTGCCATAGAAATCTCTCGACTTGAGGAGGAAAATGGCCAGCTAGAGATGGATATCTATTCTAGGAGCAGTGAAATGGATTGAATCATTAAAGAAATTGATCGCTTAAAGATGACCTCGAAAGCCTAACCAAGGATTATGTGACACTCTGAAAAGCTAACAAGTCCTGATGTATTGGTAAGACACCAGTCAATGGTAGGCAAAAACTGAATCGGCAAAAGAAGAAAGTCAGAACTAGCAAAGAAAAATTTATGAGGGCATGTGCTCTTACTTCCACCTACCAACAAAGGAATCAAAGACTTGAGGCCCAAATGTGAGATGTGAGAGTTGCCAGGGTTGAAAATGAAGGCTTCACTCGCAGAATCCAAGAGTTAGAACAGTCTCTCTAGGTTCATCAAGGTCATATCAATGAACTAATAAAGGCTTCCAAGCAATACGAATTAGAGTGGTAAACGATAATCGACCAAGCATGTCTGAGTTACTAAACGCAGCATCAACACTTCACTAAACAAGTTCAAATGGCTCAACAAGAGGTGGACAACATGATTAAAGTAGCTTAAGCTATAAGGCGAGACATCATACCTATTGGAAATCAAAAACAACAACTTTTGAGTTTTATTGATCATATGATTACATAATGTAATCAAGTTAGATACTTTCAGATGCAATCATGTCATAAAAGGAAAACCCTTTTGTGTATGAATGATGTTATTGATGAAGTTGTTCCAAGAATCAATTGTCTCCAATGCATATGCACATTTAATTTCACCATTTTTCATTACACTTGCATTAATCATTCATTATCTTAACTTGTCATTACATTATAAATGCTCATCAATAAATACATTTTTAAATAAAAATCTAATACGAGGATTGGGCCATAAAAGTGAAAGGGATTTCAAATCAATCAGGAACACCAAACCTTACATCACACACCACTACAACACAAGACACTATAAGTAAATCTTGGAGAGTGACCATGAAGCTCGTATTGAGTGACTTGAGCTAATGGTTAAGGAATCACAAGACCAAATGCTTCATCAGTAAAACAAAATGCAAAATCAAATTGCATAACTTATGGAACTAATAACTGCCTCTATGAAAGAAAAAGGGCAAGCTAGCACTATTGAAACAAAGAATGATCCTCCCAACGCTAAAAGTCCCTCTGCTAATAATCCATAACCCACCCAAAGGGAAATTAGACAAGAACAGCAGCCCGTTCCTACACCTACTGCTCAGGCTCCACCAGTCATCTACCTAAATCCTATTACGGTAGGTCAATTCATTCTTAGTACTCAAGGGGTGAATGTAGGAGTCTTATTGGTAGATCTGATAACCCTTGACCATGAGGAACCAGGGAAAACAGAAGGTTAAAAGTCTACCATGACTGTGAAAGAAGTGAAAAATTCTAGCTACTGGAAAAACACCTCTAAGCTATCAAGGAGAGTGACAAGTTTAGATTTTTTAACGCGCAATCGCTATCTTTGGTGCCTAACCTTATCATTCCTCTAAAGTTTAATATCCCAGAGTATGAGAAGCTTAATGGAACCACCGACCCTTTTGTCAATGTTTGAATGTGCCTACGAAAGATGGCCGAGTATGAGAAAGATGAAAAGCTCCTCATCCATTGCTTGTAGCATAGCCTCACTAGGGTAGCAGCTCGGTGGTATATCAAGCTAGACAATGTGAAAATCCAATCATGGGCCAACTTGGCTAAGGCCTTTCTAAATCAATACCAGCACGTGTCAGATTGGGTGCAGGATCGACTCTTCCTAATGAATTTCGAGAAGAGATCCATTAAAAGTTTCATGCAATACGCCCAAAAATAGAGAGAAAAAATAGCCTTAGTCCAGCCTCCCTTTATAGAAAAAGAAATGAGGTCACTTTCATTCACACCTTACATGCTCCTTATTATGAAAGCTCATATGGAATGCCACCAAGAAATTTGTAGACTTAGTTTTCTCTGGCAAAATGATTGATGTTGCCATTAAGAGTGGTAGAGTGTCTGCTAGGGAAATAGCTGGATCATGTAAGAAGCCTATTATCGGTAAAAAAAAGGAAAGAGAGGCCAATGCCATAAATTATGCTGGCTGATCTTAGCCAAGACAGCATTAAGCGCCCAGCCCTTGCTACTCAAGCACGCCACATTCTCCCCCCATCATAATATCCCTGCAGCTAATTTATGCCATAACCTATAATCCATCATTTGTAATCCCATCAAACCCACCACAAAGCTACTCTCTGCAAGTCCACCAAAATACCCATCAAAAAACCAATAATGCACCTAGCAATCGAGGTCCGAATCAATAAAGGTAACAGTTTGATCCCATCCTTATGACCTATAAGGAACTCTACCAACTTTGCTCCAAAATCACTTAGTGGCTTCGATCTATGTCCCAAAAAAAAAGCTGCCATACCCACAATGGTACAACCCTAATGCCTACGATTATACCATGCTGAGGTCGCAGGGTATGACATTAAGAACTGCATATCTTGCAAACAAAATATGCAAAATCTGATTAACTTAAAAGTTTTAAAGCTTAGTATGAGCTAGGGACCAAATGTTGCTATCAATCCTTTACCAAACCACACAAAGCCAGCTGCAAACATGATACACATTAAAAACAAATATGAAATCAAGGCAAGCATAGAGGATGTGAGGATGCTAATGTTCTTGGTCTGGCAGGCATTGATTCAGGTAGGGTTACTTAATGCAACAGAAAAATTGGAAGACAATCCCAACAACTTTTTTGACTTTCACACAGTTATAGGTCATACCCTACAAACATGCAAGGAGTTTAGGTCCATGGTTCAAAAAATGATGAATGAAGGATATATAGAATTCTATCAGGAAATTATGCCTGCTACTGAATTTATCAACATGATAGGGGATGAAATCATATAGCCACATTACAATAGAAATCGACCCCTCATTCTTTATGGCAAGTCAAGTCTAGAGGTTAGTTTTTTGATATCTACACCAAAGTTAGTTATGGAGGTACCTAAACCATTCTTATATGAGAGCAAGAAAGCTATCCCATGGAAATACCAGAATCAGGTAGTGATGATCAGAGAACTATACTCCATAACTGCTGTAATGAAACTGTCAAGAGTTAGTCACCTAACCCTAGTGGTAGGTATTATGGTCCCCCAGCTCAAGAAAAATAAAAGGTGATGCATCTTCAAGCACCAGTACCACTCAAGCCGAAGCAAAGAATTTCGAGCCAAAGAAAGTCAAGGAAGCAGTGGGTGAAAAAGAAGCCACTGAGTTTCTCAAGTTCATCAAGCACGGTGAATACTGCTTTATGGACCGGTTAAGCAAAAAACCCACCAAGATTTCTGTGCTATCTCTACTCCTTAATTCAAAGGTCCACCAAAATACATTACTGAAGGTGTTAAATGAATTATATGTGCCACTGGATGTCACCATGGATAAATTGGATCGGTTAGTGAATAATATCACGATCGATAATTATATCTCCTTCATTTATGATGAGATCTCACTCGGAGGCAAGGGCAATTATAAAGCTCTGTATATCACTACCTATTGTAAGGGACGCATATTGCCCAAAGTAATTATAGACAATGGGTCAGCCTTTAACGTCATGCCCATGACTATATTGAGCAAACTCCCTATTGATCAGTCTAACATCTAGAGTAGCCACACCATAGTTTGAGCTTTTAATGGAACATGTCACTAAGTAATTGGAAATATCATAATCCAGCTTCAAATAAGCCCATGTACATATAAAGTTGACTTTCGAGTTATGGATGATAATCCATCTTACAATTGCTTATTAGGAAGGCCATGGATACATTTCGCAGGGGTCATCCCATTTTCTTTACATCAGAATCTCAAATTTATGATAGATGACAAAGTAGTCATCATCGAAGCTGAAGAAGAAATGATCATCATTGCTTTTTCCAAAGATATCTACATAGAGCCTAATGAAGATGCGTCGGATTCATCATTCCAATCCCTTGAGTTTGTCAATGCAACATTTGTAGGAGAAGGATTGCCACTAGTTGAACCCCACCTATCAAAGAGTACCCACTTCGATTTAAGAATGACCATTAGCAAGGTTCATGTGTTGGAAAAGGGCTTGGCATGAATCTGCAAGGGATAGCCCAAGTCACCACTTAAGTCAACAAAAGAAGCTTAGAATTCAAGGCTAAGGCACAGTCAAGAAGATAACAAGAAAAGAGGATCTATAACCAGGAGATGACACGATCATTGCGTTAAGAGGAAGGATCAAAGTGAATAATGTTCCCATCCCTCCATGAGATATTCTATTCAGGAGGATGAATCGATTCAAGCCAACCAGAAGTGCAAAAGATAAAAGATGTCTTGGTCATCTTAAACAAAGCCCTCTACTACCTTAATCTCTAGGATACCGAGCCATAAAATTTATCTCCTTCCACCAAGACCTGATTTTGATGACGAGGTCATCACGAAAGCCCTTGCACTTTTCTTGTCCCTTTTATGTAATGTTAAGATATGAAAACCTACCTGCCCTCACCCATAGGCAGGCAGGCATCCTATGTAAGGGGCATTTTTATCAAACATTATTGATGAAATGACTTTTGCAGATATCATTCCATATTGCGTGCCTACATCACTTTTTAATCTTTTTACCTCGATTACTTTTTTGCCTCCATTCTTATCTGAATCCCCGAGTTGTGTGCATGCCATTTGTAATGTTTATTTCTTCACTCTTTCAGGTGCTTTGACGATGGTGACATAGATGTGTTTGATGGGTCTTTAAAGATCGATTTTGAATAGTCAATTTATGTTAGTGAAGCTGATTCTAAAGAAGATTTCGAAGAAAGCTCTGTACCACCAGACATCTTATGATTAGTTGAGCAAAAAGAGAAACAAATCATGCCTCATGAAGACCCAATGGAAGTAATAAATTTGGGTACTCAGAAGTATCAAAAAGTGGTTAAAATTGAAACCTCAATAAAGTCAACGATTAGAACCAAGTCGATAGAATTACTCCAAGAATATCGGGATGTATTCGCTTGGTCATATCATGACATGCTAGGACTAGATACTGATATAGTGGTCCACAAGCTTCCCATCAAGCCCAGATGCAAACCAATCCAGCAAAAGTTAATAAGAATAAAGTCGAAAATACTCTTCAAAATTAAAGAGAAAATCAAGAAGTAGTTTGATATAAGGTTTATCGAAGTAGCCAAGTATTTTGAATGGTTGCCAATATAGTCCCAATCCTAGAAAAATATGGTAAAGTACGAATATGCATTGGTTATCAGGATCTAAATCGAGCTAGTCCTAAGAATAACTTTTTGCTACCCCACATTGACACTCTAGTAGACAGCATGACCAATAATTCTCTTTTCTTTTTCATAGATGGATTCTTGGGCTATAATCAAATCAAGATGGCACTCGAAGACATGGAAAAACAATTTTCATAACCATGTGGGGGACATTTTGTTATAATGTCATGCCTTTCAGACTCAAAAATACCAAAACAACATATTAATAAGCCATGGTAGCCCTGTTTCATGACATGATGCATAAAGAAATTAAGGTCTACATGGATGACATGATTGCCATGTCAATGAAAGAGGGTGAGCATGTCACAAACCTTTAAAAGTTTTTTGAACGGCTATGAAAATTTTAACTCAAGTTGAATCCTGCCAAATATACGTTTGAAGTCACTTTCGATAAGCTTCTAGGCTTTATAATCAAGGAAGAAAAGAATGAAGTTAACCCAAACAAAGTCAAAGCCATTCAAGATATGCCACCACCTCAAACCCAAAAAGAAGTGAGAAGCTTTTTGGGGAAACTAAACTATATTACTAAATTCATATCCTAACTCACTGACAAATATGACCCTATCTTTCGACTCCTTCGTAAATAAAATCTGGGAGAGTAGAATGAGGCATGTCAAGAAGCCTTTGATAAAGTCAAACATTATCTATTAAGCCCACCAATATTGGTATTGCTCGTACCTAGTTGACCTTTACTTGGTAGTCTTTGACAAGTCTACGAGTTGTGCATTAGGGCAACATAATGAGTCAGGAAAAAAGGAACAAGTAATCTACTATTTAAGCAAAAAGTTCATGGAATGCAAGTGCAATTACTCTGTAGTCAAGAAGTTGTGCTATACTTTAGTGTGGATAGCCAAGAGACTTAAGCAGTACATGCTATATCACACCACATGATTGATTGCAAGGCTTGATCCTATCAAGTATCTATGTGAAGCCCCTATACTATCAGAAAAGCTAGCTAGATGGTAAGTCTTGCTTTCTGAATACGACATTGCCTATGTCAGTCAAAAGGTCATCAAAGGCAATGTGATAGTTGACCTTTTGGCAAGTTAAATGGCAGATGACTATGAACCCTTAAATTTTGACTTTCCAGATGAAGATCTAATGTGCATTTCTGAAAATAAAGACATCTCTAACCAAGATCAATCTTGGATGATGTATTTTGATGGAGCATCAAATGCTTTAGGACATAGAATTAGGGTAATATTAATGTCACCTAATGGGAGTCATTACCCATTCATAGAAGGTTAAATTTTGACGGCATAAATAATATCATAGAATATAAAGCTTATGTCATGAGGCTTCAAGCAGCCATTGAGAGAAATGTCAAAACATTACAGGTGTTCGATGATTCAGCCCTAGTCATCTACCAATTGAGAGGGGAATGGAAAACTTGCAATGCCAAGCTACTGCAGTATGGGAAGCTGATAGCAGAATTCAAGAAAAAATTTAATGATATTAGTTTTCAACATTTACGTTGAAAAGAGAACCAAATAGCTTATGCTTTGGCTATTTTGTAATCCATGTTTAAAGTTAACCAAGAGTTAGACATTGCTCCCATCTAAATGAGCATTTACACAACTTTGGTTTATTATCATAGCATTGAAAAAGAGAAGGATGGCTTATTGTGGTACTATGACATCCTTTGCTACATCAAGGATCAACAATACCCCAAACATGCAATCGAGACTGATAAAAGAACTATTAGAAGGCTGGCTACAAGATCTATTCTTGATGGAAAAATCATATACAAGCAGAGTCACGATCAAGAATTGCTCAGATGCATTGACACTTCTAAGGCCAAAAGGATCTTAAAAGAAGTTCATGAAGGGATTTACGGCGTACATGCTAATGGACATCGAATGACAAGCAAATCATGAGAGCGGATTATTAGTAGTTGACCCTCAAGAGAGATTGCATCAATTATGCCCGAAAATGCCATAAGTGTCAAATCTATGCAGACAAGATCAATGTCCATCCAGCGCTACTTCAAATCATGATGGCCTTGTGGCCCTTTTTTATGTAGGGTATAGATGTGATCGAGCTGATCAACCCTAAAGCTTCTAATGGGCAATGCTTCTTCTTGGTAGCAATCGACTATTTCACCAAATAGGTAGAGGCTGCCTCGTATGCTAATGGTCTTCCGTTTATAAGTCTATCAAATGGGACATCATCTGTAGATATGGTCTCTTGAACCAAATTATCATAGACAACGTAAGCAACTTAAACAATAAAATGATGTAAGCGGTCTGCTTTCAATTTAGGATCCAACATCATAATTCTGTCCCTTACCGTCCAAAGATGAATGGGGCAGCTGAGGCAGCCAACAAAAACATCAAAAGAATAGTTAAGAAAATGGTCGAGACTTATAAAGACTAGCATGAGAAGCTATCATTTGCACTTTATACCTATCAGACCTTAGTTTGCACTTTCACGAGTGCTACCTTATTCTCTCTTATCTATAAGATGGAAGTTGTATTGTTTATCAAAGTAGAGATCCCTTCTCTTAAAGTGTTGATGGAAACCAAACTTGAAGAAGCTGAATGGGTCAAAAACAGATATGACTAGCTCAACCTCGTCGAAGAAAAATGCATGAAAGCCATCTGCCATGGTCAAATGTATTAAAGATGCATGATTCGAGCCCACGACAAAAAGATACGCCCATGATAATTTCACTTTGGCAAATTGGTATTGAAGAAGATCCTCCCAATTCATAAAGATCCTAGAAAGCACCTAAAGAACATTCATGTCATGATCATCAGAGGCATCTTTTACCTAAAAGATCATACTTCTTACCACTGAATTACTTGTTTGTCAAACGTATACCAAGTTGTATCTCTTTATTGTCATGAATAAATATTACTTTGTTTCTTTTAACCCTAGTACAATTCACATTACGCTTACCATTTAACTGATAATGTTTGATAATCAACTAAAATATGCATCAGGACATCTTGATATTACATTTAAAGGATAAGAAAAACACAAGAAACTCTGCTCACGCCCTAATTATTAAGATCATGCATTTTTCATGTCTAAGCACCTGCTTGGCATGACTGTACACCAAACCATTTCTTATTTTCACTAGCCATATCTTAAGAAAAACCATTTTAAGCTAACCAAAAATTGACCCATGCATTCTATTAGAATCCTATTGAAACCAAAGACATCAACCTAATCAGTCAAATAGTCTCTAAATTATTAACAATGCCTTCCAATTATCAGGAAAACGATTAAGCCTCCTGAATTGGGAAATGCAATAATCCAAATTCTTGAGAATAAATTTTTTGTCGTATCCCCAGTGGAGCTAAGACAACCTATAATCTAGTAAGATTAGGAAAATTCCTATTCATAGTTGCAATAAAGATGAATCGCCATCCATATGAGAGTCTGAATGACTTATAAGAAAAACTATGGCTATCTCTCGTATTTGACTTCACATCATGCAATCATGATAGCATTCCACATTATGCAATCACATTACCATCACGCATCATGAGTTTTGCAATGTTACTTTAAGCCAGGTTCACCAAGCCTCCAAGGATTCCCTAGTAAGAACTCTAAACTTTGTAAACCAAGCGTTATTCAAGAGGCACCTATCGAGAAACCTTCTTAAGCCCATACGAGCTGATGGCAACAAACTTGTCTGCAAACAACTGGATACCAATCATACCCATATCAAGCCCACAAGTTAGTGGTACTATTTTCAAAGCCCACAAGTCAGTGGCACCTTTTTAAAGCCCACAAGTCAGTGGCACCCTTTTCAAAGCCCATAAGTTAGTGGTAGTATTTTTAAAGTCCACATGTCAGTGGCACCTTTTTCAAAGCCTACAAGTCAGTGGCACCTTTTCAAAGCCCATAAGTTAGTGGGACCCTTTCCGAAGCCTATAAGTCAGTAGCACGTTTTCAAAGTCCATAAGTTAGTGTCACCCTTTTTAAAGACCATAAGTTAGTGGCACCCTTCTTAAAGCCAACAAGCCAGTGGCACCTTTCTAAAACCCATAAGTTAGTGGCACCCTTTTTAAAGCCCACAAGTCAATGGTACCTCTTTAAAGCCCATAAATTCATGGCACCTTTCAAAAGCTCATAAGTAAGTGGCACCTTTTCAAAGCCCGTACAAGTTGGTGGCACTAGAGTCAAAGCCCACACAAGCTGGTGGCACCCAAGTCTGAGTCAAAGCTCACACAAGCTGGTGGCATCTACGTCTAAGCAAAGTCCGCCCAAGTTGGCGGCACTCAAATCAAAGCCCATATAAGCTGGTGGCATCCAAGTTTAACTCAAAGTTCGCATAAGCTGGTGGTACCCACATCAAAAATCCACATTACTCTGTACTTACCTAAGGGGGTTAAACCTTAGAAAACCTAACACCCTAGTACGAAGGGCAAACCCTACAAAATTCATTTAAACCTTTATCAGGATCTCTACTAATACACTGCACTTATCATAGCAAAGTATTAATTACAATTCATTTTTTTGCAGGTGTTCTAGGGGGCATCATTCCACCCTAGACAAAAAAAAATGTCTATTTGCCTTTGCCATGTTCTTGATTCTCAACAATGGTCAAAGATAGAAGTTGTAGACACCTTATTTTGTGCAGGCTAATTTTTTTAGTAACCTGAGGCATGGACATGAGAGGGGCAATGATCATCGAATGATGTGTCACCCAATAAAAAAGTATTTTTAAGGAGGTCAAGAAGGCCTATGGATCATATCAAAGATAAATGCAAAGATATGGCATCAAAAGACATAGTTCAAGGTGTCTGGGGATAAAAGATATGAGAAAATTCATAGTTTTACGTGAATGTATCGATACATAGTTCTCATGTATCAATACAATGCTCCAACAATCCAAAAATTTGAAATGTCCTCATTTGTATTGATACAACATGTAAATGTATTGATACATAAGCTTATGTATCGATACAAGAGCTCATGTATCGATACTATGCCATGCCAAGACCAAAACATACATTTTGTAAAGAAATGTATCGATACATATCAACATGTATGATATAATGAAGCATTGAATCGATACAGTGGTTCATAGTATCGATACAATGATCATTGTATCAATACACTAGGTTTTCAAACTAGATGTATCGATAAATTTTGGAATGTATTGATACATGCAGGCCATTTTCCACAATCTGAGAATTTTTTACTTGTCCACCATTGATCCAAAACTCGATTGTAATTGTTTCTTTGCATAAGAAAAGATCAAAACCTATATCAGATTATGAATTTAAACTTTGGAATTAATCAAAACATTTTTGAAGTTTAAATTAGATCAAAAAGGTCAATGTCACATGATCACCCTATTCCTCCCTAGTTTGTTGACCAAGATCACCATTAGCCTCTCTATTTGTTGGAAAATCATTTTAGCATTTAAACCAAACACCTTATATCTATCACATTGGTAGCAAGTTGTTCCCTACAGGCACTCTATAGCCATCAAGCTGACATCACTTTGTCCCCTTTAAGAAATGACTAAAAACACCTCTAATTTGCTCTAAAATACTGGTATAAATAGACCACTTATATCTCAGCTGAGTTTTTGAGGGGAGATTCTAGCTCATTTTCAGCTTCCAAAACATATTCACATATCAAGAAAACCAAATCCCATAGCTCTTCACTTAACACCCAAAAATAGCCCCAAAACACTAACTCTTAACCATTACACATTCTAAAAATCATCCTCATCCATACCAGAACCAAAACCTCATTGTTTCTCTCATTTTCTTGCTTATTAACAAGAAGGAAAAAAGGGAAATTCAAGCCATCTCTGCTACTCCAACTATTTGGCCAAAAATTAAAGTTTTGTTGGTATAACTTCTTACTTTATCACTTTCATTTTCTATTTTTTAGCATCTTCATCATTTTAGTGAGCTCTCCATGTTTCCATCACCCTCTTAGGATTCTCATGCATTATTTTGGCTTTTGGTTATGGTAGTTTAGGATTTGGATGCCTTAATGCCTTTTTGATATGCAAAATACCTTATTTCATCCTCATTATTTTGATAGCTCTTGCTCATTCATTTTTGCCATTTCCATGCATATTGTTATGACCAATCCATCTTTCAACTACAATTAAATTTTTCTCCTTCTTAGGCTTTAATGAATGTGTCAAGAAAACCTCATTCAATCAAGGAACCTACATTCATATTGCAAATTGTCAATTCGGTTATTCCTAGATAATCATTGCTAATTACAAGATAAATTTCAATAGTCTATCCCTTCTCTTTACCATTATATTGAATGGTCCATATTATGTTACTTCATTCGTTGTCATACTAATGTCATTTCTTTGTGATGATTTTTTGCATGCATGTTTCCAAAACATTTCAAGTAAAACTAAAGGTAATATTCCATGTGGGTATCTCTTCAGTGCCTAAAGTGCAATATTCTATTTTTCAAAGTAAAATCCAGATGTCATTTTTTTTTTGAAAATCTTTATATTCGCCATCTTTTCGGGGCATGTATAAGATTAAATCTTTTTATCAAAACCTGGATTTGTGTTTTCATAAAATTCATGCATTAAAAGAGGGTTATATCGAAATAGTGATGAGTTGAGATCGAAAGAATCAAAATTGAGATAAGACATAACAGTAAGGTATCGATTTTGGGCATCGCGAAGAGGTTTGTGCCTCATCATGCATAACCAACTCTTAAACGTAAATGGCAAATCTTTATACTACATAGACCATGGGATCGATGTTTTGAGTTTTATAACTCAAGACATAGGTTTCAATAGGTATCTGATTATGCCTAGCCCAAAATGATTGGTGGCAACTCCAAGCGTTGGCCATTTCATGATGGTCACACGAGACCAATGAGATGAGCGATTCGACTTATAGTCCTCTTCACTGTATCATAAGTCGAGAATCCATACGTTCTCATTCTCATCACATCATGAAAGAAAAGTCTCGATCAAGAAGACATTTCTAAGTTAAAAAAATATTTTAAGCTGTATGCAACCATAGATCTGTGAGGACCTATCCTTAGGCATGTTACGATAATTATTACAAGTATCCAAGTTTGTATCATTTCATGGATGAACTTTGATTATACAAAAAATGGTAGGAAAAAAGTTTTTCTTGCAAATCCAAAGCATCAATATCATGTATCCTAATGTGGACAACATGATTGTAGTTCCTATTTACAAAAAAAATCAAGATTATTATGAGTATCCAACTTTGACTCATTTCAAGGATGAACTTTGATTATAAGGTATATGGTGAAAAGAGAAGCTTTTCTTGCAAATCCAAAGCATCAATATCATGTATCCTAAAGAGAAGAACATGATTGTAGTGCCTATAACAAAAAGAATGGAGATTATTACGAGTATCCAAGTTTATCTTATTTCACAAGTGAATTTTGATTACAAGGAAAATGGTGGAAAGAAAAGCTTTTCTTGTAAATCCAAAGCATCAATATCATGTATCCCAATATGGAGAGCATGATTGTAATGCCCAATCATAAAAAGAATGGAGATTATTACAAGTATCCAAGTTTGACTTATTTGATTAATGAACATTAATTATAACAAAAATGGTGGAAAGAAAATCATTTCTTGCTAATCCAAAGCTTGAATATCGCGTATCCCAATATGAAGAACATGATTGTAGTGCCCAAACATAAAAAGAATGGAGATTATTATGAGAATCCAAGTTTGACTTATTTCACAGATGAACTTTGATTATAAGAAAAATGGTGGAAAAAACCTTATCTTTGCAAACCAATGCTTCAATATCGTGCATCCCAATGAGGAGAACATGATTGTAGAGCCCAACAACAAAAAAATGGCAATTATTACGAGTATACAAGTTTGTCTCATGTCATGGATGAACATTAATTATAAGGAAAATGGTGGAAAGAAAGGCTTTCTTACAAATCCAAAGCATCAATATCGTGTATCCCAATAAGGAGAACATGATTGCAGTGCCCATAACAAAAAGAATGAAGATTACTACGAGTATCCATGTTTGTCTCATTTCACGGATGACCACTAATTATAAGGAAAATGATGGAAAAAAAGTTTTTTCTTGCAAATCCAAAGCATTAATTTTGTGCATCCCAATATGGAGAACATGATTGTAGTGCTAATAAAAAAAAAGAATGGAGATTATTACGAGTATCCAAGTTTATCTCATTTCACGGATGAACTTTAATTATAAGCAAAATGGTGGAAAAAAAAAAGCTTTTCTTGCTAAACCAAAACACCATGTATCATGTATCTTGATGTGGAGAACATGATTGTGGGCCCAATCACAAAAAGAATGTAAATTATTATGAGAATCCAAGTTTGACTTATTTCATGAATGAACTTTGATTATAAGGAAAATGGTAGAAAGAAAACCATTTCTTGCCAAATCAAAGCATCAATATTGTGTATCCCAATGTGGGGAACATCATTATAGTGCCAATAACAAAAAGAATGGAGATTATTACAAGTATCCACGTTTGTCTCATTTCATGGATTAACACTAATTATAAGGAAATTTAAGGAAAAAAAACTTTTCTTGCATATCCAAAGCATCGATATCGTGTATCCCAATGTGGAGAACATGATTATAGTAATAACAAAAAGAATGGAGATTATAATGAGTATCTAAGTTTGTCTTATTTCATGGATGAACTTTAATTATAAGGAAAAGGTTGGAAAGAAAAAGTTTTCTTGCAAATCAAAAGCATTAATATCATGTATCCCAATGTGGAGAACATGGTTGTAGTGCCCAACGACAAAAGAAATGGAGATTATTACAAGAATCCAAGTTTGTCTCATTTCACAGATGAATTTTGATTATAAGGAAAATGGTGGAAAGAAAAGCTTTTCTTGCAAATCGAGAGCATCAATATCATGCATCCCAATATGGAGAACATGATAGTAATGTCCGATCACAAAAAGAATAAAGATTGTTATAAGAGTCCAAGTTTGACTTATTTCATGGATAAACTTTAACTATAAGGAAAATGGTGGAAAGAAACACTTTCTTGCCAAACCAAAGCATTAATACTGTGTATCTCAATGTGAAGAGCATGATTATAATGCCCAATCACAAAAAGAATGGAGATTATTATGAGAATCAAGGTTTGACTTATTTCATGGATGAACTTTGATTATAAGAAAAATGGTGGAAAGAAAACATTTTCTTGCCCAACCAAAGCATCAATATTAGGTATCCCAATGAGTAAAACATGATTGTAGTGCCCAATAACAAAAAAAAATGGAGAGTATTATAAGTATCCAAGTTTGTCTCATGTCACAGATGAACATTAATTATAAGGAAAATGGTGGAAAGGAAAGCTTTTCTTGCAAATCCAAAGCATCAATAACGTGTATCCCAATGTGGGGAATATGATTGTAGTGCCAATAACAAAATGAATAAAGATTATAATGAGTATCAAAATTTGTCTCATTTCATGGATGAACTTTAATTATAAGGAAAATGGTGGAAAGAAAAGCTTTTCTTGCCAAACCAAAGCACCAATATCGTGTAGCCAAATGTAGAGCACATGATTGTAGAGCCTAAACATAAAAAGAATAGAGAGTATTATGAGAATCCAAGTTTGACTCATTTCACGGATGGACTTTGATTATAAGAAAAATGGTGAAAAGAAAAGCTTTTCTTGCTAATCGAAAGCATCAATGTCATGCACCCCAATGTGGCAAAAATGATTATAGTGTCAAGAAACAAAAGAATGGAGATTGTGATGAGTATCCAAGTTTATCCCATTTCATGGATAAATTTCAATTATAAGGAAAATGGTAGAAAGAAAAGCTTTCCTTGCCAAACCAAAGCGTCAACATCATGTATCCTAATGTGGAGAACATGATTATAGTGTCCAATCACAAAAAAGAATGGAAATTATTATGAGAATCAAGGTTTGACTTATTTCACAAGTGAACTTTGATTATAAGGAAAATGGTGGAAAGAAAACCTTTTCTTTCAAAACCAAAGCATCAATATCATGTATCCCAATGAGGAAAACATGATTGTAGTGCCCAATAACAAAAAAAATGGAGATTATTACGAGTATCCAAGTTTGTCTCATGTTACGAATGAACATTAATTATAAGGATAATGGTCGAAAGAAAAGCTTTTCTTGTAATCGAAACCATCATAATGTGTATCTCGATGTGGAAAATAAGATTGTAGTGCCAATAACGAAAAGAATGGAGATTATAATAAGTATCCAAGTTCATCTCATTTCACGGATGAACTTTAATTATAAGGAAATGGTGCAAAGAAAAGCTCTTCTTGTCAAACTAAAGCACTAATATCGGGTATGCCAATGTGGAGAACATGATTGTAAAGCCCAATCATAAAAATAATGAAAGTATTATGAGAATCCAAGTTTGAGTCATTTCAAAGATTAACATTGATTATAAGGTAAATGTTGGAAAGAAAGCCATTTCTTGCTAAACCAATGCAACCATATTGTGTATCGCAATGTGGAGAACATGATTATACTGCCAACAATAAAATGAATGGAGATTATTACGAGTATCCAAGTTTGTCTTATTTTATGAATGAACATTAATTATAAGAAAAATGTAGGAAAGAAAAGCTTTTCTTGCATGTCCAAAGCATCAATATCGTGTATTCCAATGTGGAGAACACGATTATAGTGCCAATAACAAAAAAGATGGAGATTATAAATAGTATCCAAGTTTCTTATTTTATGGATGAACTTTAATTATAAGGAAAATGGTGGAAAGAAAAGCTTTTCTTGCAAATCAAAAGCATTAATATCATGTATCCCATTGTGGAGAACATGGTTGTAGTGCCCAATGACAAAAGAAATGGAGATTATTACAAGAAACCAAGTTTTTCTCATTTCACGGATGAATTTTGATTATAAGGAAAATGGTGGAAAGAAAAGCTTTTCTTGTAAATCCAAAGCATTAATATCACATATCATAATGTGGAGAACATGATTATAACGCCAAATTACAACAAGAATGGAGATTATTTTAAAAGTCCAAGTTTAACTCATTTCACGGATGAGATTTGATTATAAAGAAAATGGTAGATAGAAAAGCTTTTCTTGCCAAACCAAATCATTAATATTATGTATCCCAACGTGGTGATCATGATTGTAGTGCCACTAACAAAAAGAGTCGAGATTATTGCAAGTATCCAACTTTGTATCATTTCATTGATGAACTTTAATTATAAGGAAAATGGCTAAAAGAAAAGTTTTTCTTGCAAATCCAAAGCATCAATATTGTGTATCCCAATATGGAGAACATGATCAACTTTGATCATTAATAAGCATGGAGATTATAATGAGCATGCAAGTTTATCCCATTTTGCAGATGAACATTAATTATAAGGAAAATGATGAAAAGAAAAGCTTTTCTTGCCAAACTAAAGAATTAATATCTTGTATCCCCATGTGGAGATCATGATTGTAGTGCCTAATCACAAAAGGAGTAGAAATTATTATGAGAATCCAAGTTTGACTCAGTTCATGGATGAACTTTGATTATAAGGAAAATGGTGGAAAGAAAACCTTTTCTTGCCAAACAAAAGCATTAATATCGTGTATCCCAATGAGGAGAACATGATTATAGTGCCCAATCACAGAAAGATTGGAGATTATTGTGAGAATCGACGTTTGACTCATTTCATGGATTAACTTTGATTATAAGAAAAATGGTGGAAGCATACATTTTTTTGCCAAACCAAAGCATCAATATCGTGTATCCCAATAAGGAGAGCATGATTGTAGTTCCCAATAACAATGAAAATGGAGATTAGCACGAGTATCCAAGTTTGTCTCATTTCACAGATGAACATTAATTATAAGGAAAATGGTCAAAAGAAAAGCTTTTCTTGCAAATCCAAAGCATCAATATCATGTATCCCAATGTGGAGAACATAATTGTAGTGCCAATAACAAAAAGAATGGAGATTAAAATAAGTGTCTATGTTTATCTCATTTCACGGATGAACTTTAATTATAAGGAAAATAGTGAAAATAAAAGCTTTTCTTGCCAAATCAAAGCATCAATATTATGTATCCCAGTGAGGTGAACATGATTGTAGCGCCTATAAGAAAAAGTATAGAGATTATTATGAGAATCCAAGTCTAACTCATTTCACAGATGCACTTTGATTCTAAAGAAAATGATGGAAATAAAAGGTTTTCCTATAAATCTAAAGCATCAATATCATGTATCCCAATGTGGAGAGCATGGTTGTAGTGCCTAATCACTAAAAGAGTGGAGATTTTTATAAGAATCCAAGTTTAACTTATTTCATGGATGAACTTTGAATATAAGGAAAATGGAAGAAAGAAAAGCTTTACTTACGAGTAAAAACCATCAATATCGTGTATCCGAATGAGAAGTCCATGATTGTAGTGTCCAATAACAAACAATGGAGATTGTTTTGAGTATCTAAGCTTGTCTTATTTCATAGATGAACATCAATTATAAGGAAAATGGTGGAAAGAAATGCTTTTCTTGCAAATCCAAAGCATCAATATCGCGTATCCATATGGAGAACATGACTGTAGTGACCAATCACCAAAAAAAATCGAGATTATTATGAGAATCCAAGTTTGACTCATTTCACAGATTAACTTTGATTTTAAGGAAAATGGTGGGAAGAAAACCTTTTCTCGCCAAACCAAAGCATTAATATCGTGTATCACCATGAGGAGAACATGATTATAGTGCCCAATCACAAAAAAAGTAGAGATTATTATCAGAATCCAAGTTTGACTTATTTCATGAATAAACATTGATAATAAGGAAAATCTTTTCTTGCCAAACCAAAGCATCAATATCGTGTATCCCAATGAGGAGAACATGATTGCAGTGCCCAATCATAAAAAGATTAGAGATTATTGTGAGAATCCAAGTTTGACTCACTTCACGGATGAACTTTGATTATAAGAAAAATGGTGGAAAATAAACCTTTTATTGCCAAACCAAAGCATCAATATCGTGTATCCTAATGAGGAGGCCATGATTGTAGTTCCCAATAACAATGAAAATAGAGATTAGTATGAGTATCCAAGTTCGTCTCATTTCACAGATGAACATTAATTATAAGGAAAATGGTCAAAAGAAAAGCTTTTCTTGCAAATCCAAAGCATCAATATC